>JASAND010004071.1:0-18216 GCA_030248195.1 Trissonchulus latispiculum | reverse complement strand
TGTACTTCGTTCAGTTACGTATTGCTCGAGGATCCGAATAGCAGTCGCATAACACGAAAATTTAGCAATGGTCCTTCTCATTATACAGAAATCGTTGACGTTTTCGATTCTACAGTAATTTCAAACACTTATTCTGGACCTGGATTTTAGCAAGATTTTCAAGGCTACTCAAGCGGTATCTTGACGTTTTCTATAGAAAAAACGACAATAACATTAATCCGAGTCACTACTTACTTCTAGAATACGTCATGTTGAATCCTTTGGCAGCTTTGGCCGGGTTCGTTTCGAACTCGATACGGAAGCTGCCACTTTTTGATACAAAGTTGGACGGCGGGCGAACCGATCCGCCGAAACCGTAGCCCAAATGCAGAGCCAAGGCAGATCCCTCTGAATTTTCACCTTCATATACCTGAAACCGAAAACTGGTGAAACATAATAGTTTGTCCTGGTTCTGAAGAGTTTTCATGAAAGCACTGGCATATATGCAGCATTATATGATGTGATGGAATTAAAAAAACCTTAATTACTATCATTAATTTAATAATTCACTACCGATTAAATTTAAATTAAGACTAACCTAATTATCTTTTCTAGAAAGGGTAGAGTAGACTTAACATTAACTCTGTCCAGTCATGAAAGAGTTAAAAGAGGGAAAGTTAAAAGGTATTAAAAAACTTGATTTTAACTCTACTCTACTCTTCTATCCTTTCATGAAAAGGCCGTAAGAGGCCAATGTTTGCATGCAGAATGAATGACTTAAGCGTAAGGATAGATAAATTACCGGCTAAAGTCAATGGAGATGCAAAACGACATCAGATAATTTATAATTAACACTTTTCCTATATTTTAATTTCTTTTTCCGGAAAAAAACGGGTTTACCCTAAGATAGTCGTCCTGCATGACGTCGAAGCGATTGATGGACAACGTAACCGGAGCCGGATCCTCCGGTTTCAGCGTATACCGGCAGATCTGAGAGTTGGGATAGGGGACTTCCATATTCCCCGGCGACAATAGGGTCCCATAGGACTCATGGAGAACGATGTTGCAGCCTAAAAAAAGCAAAAACGAAATTTGAAGAAGTTAGAAATTTTGTACAAAATCTGTATGCTTCAAAGTACCAGTCCTTATCCTACCATTTGTACACTCCAAGATGATGTATGTGAAAAGACTATGTAGAAAAAGTCAGCTTTGCTCAAGTCACACGCAAAAAGGTTTCCCGAAATTCCCGAAATATTTTCCATAAACTTCTTTTTGACTCATTCGTTGTCGCCTTAATTGTTACTTATTAAATGATTAATTAACATATAAGTATAGTACTCTGTATTAATTAGTCACCCTGTTTATAGTTGATGGAGAATCCCTTCCCGCCTCCAAAATAGTTTGAGAAAAAGTAAAGATAGACATAGTTCTGGGTTGATATGATCAGTTGACTGTGATCAATCCTGGATGAAAAGGTTGACAGCAGCTCAGCCGCTGGGGAATCGCCATCGTAGATCACCAGAAAATCTTTACCATCCTCCAGATCAATGTCCAGAATCTGAAAAAAACACAAAAAACATAAAATTAGCTTAGAGAGAATAGAGAATTTATATGTATTTAAAAATTTAAAAAAACAAAGGGTCTTTCCCATTATCCCCCCCACAGATCCGAAGAAGTACCGAAGAAGCACAACTTGAGTTGAAATTTGGTAGGGGTAGCTTTTCGGACCTGCTGCTTTCAAAAATGCAAAAATTTTAAAATTTTTCAAAAATTTTTAAAAATTTTAAAATTTTAGTTTGGTAAAGGGGGGACCAAGAGGAACCGAAAAATTTTTCGAAAAAAATTTTGCTGAAAACTCGCTTACAGGAGTTTTCTGGGGTGCTGATCTCGAGCCTGACACCGGTTTTTCGATTCAGCTTTTCGTTAGCTTAGGATAAGCTTACATCTTAAGCTTAAAACTTTAGCTTATATTAAGCTAACGAAAAGCTGAATCGAAAAACGGATTTCAGATTCGTGATCAGAAAATCAGTAAAATTTTCAGCAAAATTTTATTCGAAAAATTTTTCGGTTCCCCTTGTCCCCCCTTACCAAACTAAAATTTTAAAATTTTTAAAAATTTTTTAAAATTTTTAAAATTTTTGCATTTTTGAAATCAGCAGGTCCTTAAACCTACCCCTACCAAATTTCAACTCAATCAGTCAAATTGTGCTTCTTCGGTACTTCTTCTGAGCTGTGGGGGGATAATGGGAAAGACCCAAAACAAATTCATACAATTATAGCTGATACCTGAGTTGACAAAAATTTTCTGCGTTTTCATTACATTAACATTGTTTCAACATTTTCATTCGAAGAGTACTCTCGTTTAAAATTTAAATTAGAATTTGATTTCTTTTTAAACACATCCCACTAAAGATCGGAGGTTAGGTATAAAGGGGTGAAACGATAGTCTTTGCATACAAGCCACACTCCGAGACCAATTTTTCACACCTATCCCCGTGGTACTGGAATGCCACTTTCCCTTGAATATATATTTCATAAAACCGACAGAATATGATATCCGAAATTGTCTTGATCATTTTAACACATTTAACACGATTTATACACCAACAAACTAACACAATTAACACAACAATTTAACACATTTCAGGGCATCATGCAAACCTCAAGGGTAATTAGTTTATTCTTTGGTGCGGAAATTTTCCAGGTGCACTCCAGTCCATTTGGATACTGAGAGGGATAGTTGGGCGAAGTGAACTTCTGAACATAGTCCTCCGCAGTCAGCTCCCCTCCGCAGCTGACCGTTACTGAAATAATTAAGTCATGATTAAATTGGATTAATAAAATTAATTATTAATTAGATTAATGCAAAATGATAATTATGAACTGTGATTAATTAAAAGTGTAACTTGACGGAAAATAATACTCTTTTTGGGTTTAATTCAATTTTGCAAATGCTGTGTGGAATTAGTCGCAAATCTAAGAATAGGACACTTTTGAATTGCCAACTCAGGCTACTTCTATCCACTAAACGCTGACTGTCACTCTTGCTTGACCAATTAAGATGGGGTCCAAATTTTGGTCATTGTTTCGACTTTCTCCGATTTCGCGGCTTTTTACATATTTTATGATCCAAACAGTGTATTTTAACGAGTTTTTAAAATAAGAGTTGTAAGTCGTAGGGTTGTCGAGTAATTTCACCTCAAAGTTCCTATGTGTTAAACATAGGAAACTAAAAAAGTTTCACTTTTCTGGAGTAGTGTCAAAAAATCTCAAAATTGGGTAATGCTAATCAACCTTGTCTGATATCATTAGAAAGGCCGGGATAATGTCTGTAATTTGTTGGAATTAGAATTTTGATTTAGACTTATAATATTTTTAATTAATTTTTGAACATTTAAAACTTGAAGCCATATCAAAATCGGGTCAAATTTTAAATATTCAAGAATTGATCAAAGAACTTTAAAGACCTAAATCAAAATTCTAATTCCAACGACAACAAAACACATTCCTTATCCAGGCAATTCTAATGATATCAGACAAGGCTGGTTAGCATAGCCCAGTTTCAAGATTTTTTTGACCACCAAAAAAGTGAAACTTTTTAGTTTCCTATGTTTATTCATATTCATGAGACCTCAACTTTGAAGTGAAATTACTCGACAACCGTTCGACTTACAACTTTATTTTAGAGACTCGTTAGAATATACCATTTGGACCATAACATATGTAAAAATCAGCGAGATCGGAGAAAGTCGAAAAAATTACCAAAATTTGGACCTCCCCCTTAAATAGTTACTGTCTATTCTGAGAATCTACTAGTATTATTGTGCTAATTCTAATATTAGTATGACTAAAATCTATTATTATTATTATTCTTTACAATCTGCAGCTCAAACCTATATTGACAATTCGGTTCCTATTTATGATAATGCTGTGCGCCATTTGTAAATCTGTATTGCATCAGTGAACACCAGACATGTGCAGGAGGGGAACTTTGGGGGATGCACCTGGAAAAAACTGAAAAAACGGGAATCAGGGAGAATTGAGGTACCCTTCTGGGGTGAGCTCCTGGTCTGGGGAGGGTGAAATCCCCACCCCCCCCCCACCCCCGCCCAGCACATATACGGTGAACACTAGGACAGGCGTTCTTCATTATTTCTTGGCCAACTACCGACTACTGGAATGGCAAACTAACTGGCTCTCCAAGAGACCTGGAATCCGCGTCCCTGAACCTTCTCGTCGGATCTGAACTTGATGGTGACCAGATTCGTGGACGAGGTCAATGTCAGGTCGTCAGGGGTCAGCGAGCCGGACAGCGTTGCCAGAACGGTGGACGCATTGTTGGCCGGACCGCCGTCCAAAACCTGGACTATGTCATAGTCCTCCTCTGTTTCAAAGAATTCAAACTGAAATAAATCAGAAAAATTTGAAAATTTGAAACTATTTTGCTGTATGCTTTCCATTAGAAGGTTTCCTATTGGACATATGCGACTGCTTGTTTGGATCGCTGGTAGTACAGTATAATAGCAGGGTTGCACCTGAAGACACAACATTTCAGTAGTACTGTATAAATACAGTAATACTCACTTATGAAACGGGCTGATTTTAATCTCAACACTATTTTGCTACATAAACTACCTTTGAACTTATTCATTGGCTTACGTGGCTTACATTGGCATCCTTTCGCTTACTACACAGTATACTGTATACAAATATACAAGATTATAAACGAAAGAAAGAAGGGTCAGGGGATGTCACTACAGCACCTCCGACCCAAAAAAAATATATGATGCGGAAGATGGAGCTTGCGCTTCATAACCTTTGCCGAATCGTACTTTGGGCAAACACATTAGGAAACCCCAACAATTACTTTCTTTCGGATCAAGGAGTAATCCTTCCTAATTTCTTTCCGGCAAATATCCAAGTAAAACGTTATTTCGAATACCTTAATTTGAATTCGGGTATCAATGGGCCCTTCCATTATCCATTTGCAGTTGGAAATTGGTGCATAACTCGATGGATAGTTGAGACTCTGGATGGTTCCCGACTCCCCGCGATGATACTTCAGGCATTCCGAATTGCCCTTTCCGTCTAAAATAACAAATTCTAGATGCCTTAATTAAATTAATTTAATTAATTAATTAGAATTAACTCAAATAATCAGCAAAAATAAATATCAGCTAAATACAGGTATCAAAGATATTGTTTTCGTTCGGTTCTGCTGCTTCAGCAGCATATTGTTTAAAATTTTTAATTTGCATTATCTTGTGTCATTTTGGTTTATAATTTATTTAGTATTTTTTTAGTATTTATTCATACTTTCACAGTTCAGTTCGTCAGAAAAATCGCCGCAATCATCCCAACCATCGCACTGGTACTTTGAATTGATACAGCCGCCGGCTGGACAGAAAAATGAGCCTGCAATGAAACAACAAACAAACTTTGAGTTAACTTACAGTTAAAATATTCGGACCAAGTGTTGGTAAACATCAGTGATTCACGTGAAATCCGAAAGGTTGAAGTTAGCGTCACTACTAGTATCGCTGTTCGGGTATGTTGCTGAATGGTAGAGTTCTCGACTGTAAATCAGTCAACTCGGCCTTTCGATCCCCGCCCTGGACACTTTTCTTCACATCTTTCAGTCCCGATTTCAATCTTTCATACCACAGAACCATGTGTGCAATAAATTACACTCTTTCCACAGATGGACTGAATTCAATGCCGAGCGGTTAACTTTAGCCTATCGTCCGACGATTACCGGTTGAAATTACAATAAGTATACTTTATAGCACACCTTAGCGTGCATTCACTGATTTATACGCACACCGTGTGGGAAGCTCCGAGTGTGGGGCACGAGCACGCGTGACACGCACGAGGGCTTCCCATGCGAAATGCTTCATTAGTGAACAGCGCTAAGGTGTGTTGTAAAGTTGTAAAGTACTTATACAACGATTAAACCTATCCTTAATTGATAAAACCTTACTCGTTTATGTTGCAGCTGACAGATATGTTTAGATTAGAGATCCAGCAACTTAGATTAGGGACAGGCCTACTAGCGTGCAGCGTGCGTATAAATTAGTTATACGCACGCGGCACTTTGCATTATCTGATTTATATGCACAGTCTTTACACAGTAAAAGTGCAAAAGAGTTGCATAAGGCTTTCTCAGACCCTCCTGTGCAAGCGACGGTATATCTTGTACTCCCTAGGAAACAGATATCAGCTTTTCACGTGAACTCCGAAAGCCAGAGTCATTCTCAACGTCCTGGAACGTGGCTCAGTGGTAAAGCGTTCTGCTCTTGACATTCTCTTCCTTAGCGTTTCGCTTCCAAAGGCCGATATTCCGATACTCGCCCTGACCTGGACACACTTGTATTCCTAGCCTTTTTCATGACCAAACCAAACCAGGAATTGGGCATGATCGAGCCAACGAACCATAAAGCACATAGTTAACTCCAAAATTACCTTTTAAGCATGCCGGCATATGACATACAAATGGCAATAATCTGTTGCACATTGTGAGAGACCACCCATAGCCCTCGCTTTCGTTAGCTCTCAACTAAAATATTGTACATAAAATACTAGAGACATAAGACGTATGATAAGGTGAAACTAAGATGTAACTTATAAACATTAATAATAGTTCAAATAGTTACGAATAAAAGGACTGATTTGCTTTCACAAGGAATTAAGAATTATGAATTGTGAATCATGAATACGAATTTCTGCGTTTCTTCTTATTAAGAGAAACCAGAATGCTAGACTTCAAAAAAGATCTCAAAATGTGTACAATAAACTTTAACCAGACCATACAAAAATGTTTTCCTTTTTAAATCTTTTGGTATATTTCTTGGTTATTTTGTCCACTTATTCTACCTTACTCTAATTTCGTTTGTACTGTTAATTTTGTACTACTAATAATGCAGAATTAATATTATGTTACTATTAATATTTATTGACTAAGTACCATTATGGATATTAAACAGATAAATTAAACGGTAGTGTTAAAATAGTAGCAAATAAAAATTAAAAACTAGTTGTGATCAGCGAAAATCAACTATGAATGACCTTGACACAACGTCCCGTAGTGGCGTTTGGTTGTCCCATTTGCCAAAAGCCGGCGTACTTGCTGACAGCCGACCCGTCTGACCAGAAATACGACTCTACGCCTTGACCAAGTAAACCTAAAAGTATGAATACAAATAAATACAAAAAATACAAATAAATACAAATAAATACAAATCTCAAAAAGTAAGAAATATGACAATGTAGCAGAGGAGTCATCCAAATACAAATCCTCTGCTGTGAACCTGAAAACAGCATAAATTTATTTAAATTATTTTTATTTTGAATTGTTCTGTACATTAATAATTATTGTTTATTTATTCAAATATCAATAATTCCAAACATTTACCTATCCAAATATCGGCCATTTGATGTTGCGGCCTCAAAATTCGCTCAGCCATGCCGCCCACGAAATCGTTTTCTTCCGTTGAACTAATTTGGGCCAAATTTGATCCGTACCTAGAGTTAGCAGATCGACTTTATTTTATTATTAATATTATAAATTATAACAATTTAATAATATGATGATATAGGGAAAATTTGAGGGAATGTGTAAAATCTGGGCATTGTTTGGTCTGGGACCAGCGGAGGAGTGGACCGATCGGGCTCAAATTTTCTATATGAAGTGCCAGTGGGTAGCGGTACATGCTGTGAAAATTTCAGCCGGATCGGACTGGTGGGTCTAGAGATATGAAATTAGGCAACCCGCGCGGGTCGCGTCTCTCTCCATTGCCTCCCGGTGGGAACCTCCCAAGTGACCCCCTCCAGATGCCCCCCCCCCCCGGTGGGAACCTCCCAAGTGACCAGCGAAGAAAACTAAGTCCGAAAATAATTGCACTTCGAAATAGATCGCAGAGAGTGAAGCTGGGCTCTCATATTTGGCAGGTGGCATGGGCCAAGGGTGGAGGTCCCCATTTGAGAGTTTGGTGTTGGTCGGTCACCTGTGGCGCCCTGGCCAGGGGTAGTTACCGTGTAAAGTTAACGTGTAAAAGGGGGGGGGTCTGGGGCTGCGGACTGTGGAGCCCTACACATGGGAGCTGCTGGCCTGAGGTTTTGTATTTGAAGAGGAATCCCTATATGGTGAATCTAAAAGAACTATTAGTTTCGCTCTAGGACCTCTATCCATGGGGCTGGGGGGCACCTTGATGGAGGTGGGCCCCAACCGTGTCGCAAGTCCAACGTAGCCTCTTATACAGAAAGATCCACAGTGCGCAGGTCTTTCATATTTGGCATGTGGGGTGGGCCAGAGAAGGACTACAACATAGACTATAGTAGGTTTCACCCGGACCCTGTGGTGCCCTGGCCAAGGGTCCAGACCGAGACCGGACCCAAAATGGCCAAAAATCGATATTTTCAAAAGTGCTCAAGTTTGGTATTAACTGTAAGCCCTTGGTGAGGCGAACAATTGTTTGTTGTCATTGGAGGACCCCTCTAAAATGTCCATAGTGGCCTGTGGCGCCCTGGACAGGGGCTCGAACCGGTCAAAAATGGTCAAAATTCAAAGTTTCCAAAAATGGTCAAGTTCGGCATCAAATGAGAGCCTTTGATGAGGTGAACAATTTTTGTCATTGGAAGACCCCTCTAAAATGTCCATAGCGGCCTGTGGCGCCCTGGACAGGGGCTCAAACCGGTCAAAAATGGTCAAAATTCAAAATTTCCAAAAGTGGTCAAGTTCGGTATCAAATGAAAGCCTATGGGGAGACGAACAATTTTTGTCGTTGGAGGACCCCTCTGAAGTGTCCCTAGCGCTTACAGTACAACAACAGCCCCGGGATCCGGAGAAATGGGGGACGGAATGAACAGCTGGGCTTTCGGAGTGTGTCCAGTAAACTCTCAGAATTTCACTGATGCAATCAGGACGCAGGTTACTGGAAATAACTTCCTCCAGGTTTCGGCAACAGTTTTTGCGCTTCGTGCCCTGCAGAACACTATGCATGAACCACTCCCATGGCGGCTGGTTAACTACGATCTAGACGATCGCACCTTTACGATGAGCTCTGGAGGGGGTATTCGAACAGATGGCGTTCCCCAGTTTGTCAACTTATTCGCCCCCGGTTCAGGGGCGAGCGGGATTACATCCTGAAGGTTAAAAGGGTAGTTCGCTGGATGGATTGTTTAATGCTAGGCAGATTAGGGTGGAACCTCATCTGACTCTTAGAAACACAGCGCATTTGCTGCAGAATGGTGCCCTGCGGGATTTCTCCACAGCTTCGTCTGTCAAGCTGGTGGATTCCATGGTGGGCACGTTGGTTTCCACCTTTCAGATCATCCGAACTTGCACTCCTGACCGTAGCACGGCTGGAGGATCTCGCCAAACGACGGAACTGGTTGTCCGTTTGGGAGCTCACAGGCTGTTTCAACACTTGGAGTCTCTCTTTCCCTCTCGTGGACGCACTCCTGGCGTTGAAATTGCGGTTCAGCAACGCTGCACTGTCAACGAATGCTGTTGCGATGAAGATGGTGGCACGTATGCCGAGAAACTGGCTAACCGTCTTCGGCTTGAATTCGGCTCTATCTTTGTCTGGGTAGGTCCTGTCGGCTGCGGGACAACCTACTGGACAAGACTGGCGAGATCCTAGCAAGTGTTTCGGAAAACACTGTCTTTGCCTATTTGGTTGGAACCAACGCCGGTGCTATTACTATTGCAGATACCATCACCAGTGTCACCTCAATCAGAGGCCAAGACGTCTACCACTTTGTGTCTCGGAGCTACGCTGATCTGGAGAGCACCGATCCCAGAATGCGTAACAGGAACTGGAACGTTTAGGTGGTGCCCTCTGTGACGGAGGAAAAAGAGGGTATTTCCTGTCTGCCTGGCAAACAAACGCTCCACTCTCTGGTCAAATTCGTCTGGGTCGTGGTGATGACGACCGTGCTGTCTCTGTTCTGGGTAGAATTGGAGAACACGCCAGGTCTACGTATTCCTGGATGAAGCGTCGCAGTGCAACCTACCAACGGCCATGACCCTGATGGTTCACTGTGACAGGTTGGTGCTGGCTTTCGACCTGAATCAAACGTGCGTGTTCCAGAAAACGGAGTTTGATCTGCAAAGCTATCTCTACGCTGATGTGTCCATCATGGGGTCGGCGCTGAAGTGTTTGCACAGCCAAGGAAGGCAGACGCAGAACCGGTTTTGGTTTCAGCTCTTCTGGAAATACCGATGTACTAAGCCTGTCAGCGATCTCATCTCTCAGCTATGCTAAGAGGGCCTACATCCACTGGAATCCAAAAGGAAACAGGAGAATAATCGACTCTTGCTACAGTACATGACAAAAGGGAAGTTCCTCCAAAGCCACTACAGGAATCCATACGATGTTTCCTTAGTGGCTACATGTGCAGGGGCAAACTCCTGCGCAAATTTAGAGGAAGCATCCATGGTCCTGTATCTAGTGAAGAAATTCTACGAGCTGGCGCTGGCCCTCGACGACGCAGCCGAAACAGACAACTTCAGTGTTTACGTCATCGTCTTGCGCGAAAGTATGGCTCGGGTTTTGGCCCTTAGCGTTAAAGCGTTTTCTACGAACAGCGGAGAGATCAGCCACTCTTGGCACGTCAGCACTGTCTCCGCTTTGGGGCCAATCCAGGTGAACCGATCCCTACTCTTCCTCCCTGACTGAGTATTCAGTCAGCTTGATCTGCACAAGGTAGTACCTACGCCTTTGTCATTCTGCCCCTGGTCCAATCCAACGTCGGGGACCGTTTCGCTAGCTCGGCCTCCTTGCGTGGGTTCGCAGGTGACGACAGCCAGATCTTGGTTGCCATCAGTCGGTAGAAATTGGGTTTGTTTGTCGTGATGAACCCATACCAATTCTTGGCTGCTGACTGCAATATCAGAGAATTGGCAAACCTGGCTCCTTCAAGGACACTGGCTGGTTGGACTGATGATTCCCTGGTCTGCTGCTCCATGGGCACCAAGGAAATATGGTGCTGTGCTCTCAGAAGGATGGACGAACTGTTCTACTACCGACAGGTCTTCTCTTTGGATGACCAACAGCTGCAGCTGTTCCCAGTCCACTTGGGTCTTCTGTGTACATAGTGTGTATAACTGTTGACAGTAAGTGCTTTTATATATCTCATATCTATATTGCTGTTGTACAGAACTACTCATTTTAAATGCCGTTATTCCTTTTTCCTTCCTGAGACCCCATGTTTGCCATACCTTGCTGTGCCATCATAGGTGCCATTCATACTTCCATTTCTCACCATAAGTACTCCCTGGCATTGCGTCCAATCCCTTCCTCTGTGTCCATTCCCTTCCAGTGCGTCTCATTGTTTTGTGGAAAGTCCTGTCCACATGTTGGTTTTCATAAAGAAACGAGGATAATTTTAAAGGTATATAAAGGTTGTTTTTTCTTAACTCTGTATTTTTATTGTTTACATTTAGTCTTCACATATATAGTGTAGTACATAGTTGTGATCTACCGAACAGTGTTTAGTACAAGGAATGCTATAGTCTAGCCAAGGCACAAACGTCATTTCCTCCCTGCAGTGGAAAAATGCGCGAAACTACAGGAGAAAATGCCCTTGCCGGGCAAACAAACAGGTAGAATAGGGAAAGGTATCAGGGGAGGAAAATTGGTTTTTAGTTGACTTTGACATAACACACACACACACACACACACACACACACACACACACACACACACACACACACACACACACACACACACACACACACACACACACACACACACACACACACACACACACACACACACACACACACACACACACACACACACACACACACACACACACACACACACACACACACACACACACACACACACACACACACACACACACACACACACACACACACACACACACACACTCACACAAACACACTCACACACACACACACTCACACACACTCACACACACACACACACACACACACACACACACACACACACACACACACTCGGTGCGTATGCCGAAGACGGAATCTACTCGGCGACTAAAATGACAGAAACCACCTTTGTGCGCCGAAGAGGGAATCTACTCGGCGCCAAAAATGAGAGAAACCAGCTTTGTCGCCAAATAGGGAATTCCCTCCTTCCGCCCTATTCGCGCGGACTTTGAAGCCTATTTTGTCGTGATAACATATGATAGAGAGCTTAAGATGGGTTGCATAGGCAAACGTTTTCTAAAACACTGAAGTAGACGTTTTCTAAAACATAGAATAATCTGTCTTCGATGTGTTATCACGCATATGGAGCATATTCGGATTTGCATATTTTTGCAGATGTGAGTGCCCCGTTCCGAACTTGTCGAGAAATTATAAAATAAAGCAGTGAAATGCTGTGAAGGCAGTGAAAGCAGTGAAATGAAATGCTTTTAATTGCACATACGTATTTTAGCACAATGACTGTCGGCCACGAATTGTGCTTAAGGTATATTGTTGCTCCTGCTGCTATTGGTTATTTCTGTAACATTTCACAGATGGGGTAGGTTCCAAAGTGAAAAGCTTAGGGTCACCCCTAGTCGCCATGCAATTTACACATCAAATGTGATATTGACCGTAATGCTTACGTTAGCGGATGTGAGCAGAATATACGCATCATTATCTATTTCGTCCCGACAGACGAATAGTTCGAAAGGAGGGAATTCCCTATTCGGCAACATAGCTGATTTCTATTAGTTTAGTCGCCGAGTAGATTCCCTATTCGGAAAGGCTAAGCTCATTTTCGCCATTTTACCCGCTAAAACGGCATTTTTCCGCTTCAACAGATATTCATTTATAGAAGACGCACCGATTGTGTGTGTTATGTCTAAGTCAACTTACAACTAATCTTCCTCTCCTGACACCTTTTCCTATTCTATTTACTGTTTGGCTATTTGCTAACCAACTGGTCAACTAAATGTTGGCAAGCAGTAACCATTTGCTTTGCAGCACCTTCATTTCACCAAATATGGTTAGCAGGTTGTGCAACTGCAAATGTGCAAGCACCTTATAGTTAACCAAGTCGTTTAACAGCAATTCCGCTAACTATTTGCTAACTACATTTGGTGCGAACCAGTGTTCTGTAGAGAACATAACAAGGAGATGAAATCAAAACCCAAAAATTGGTTTTGATTCCGTTTTGATTTTTGATTTTCTATTTATCAAAACAACACTACGTTCTACCCTTCAACCCGTTGCATGTTGTGGAGTGTCTGTCGAACTGTCTACAACGAGTTGAGTAGTATAACGTCAGTCAAATAAATTCAGAGGTGAGGGTAAGCTAAATATTGCAAAAGCGGACAAACAGCCAATCAGATGGCAGAATGTTGCACTCCTAGATTACTTCAGATCCCTATTGACATTTTTAGTTTGGAATATTTTGTTCCCCCTATCGGTCTGATTGCTTCTTGAATTTTTCCATTCCAATGGGAAGTTGATATTTTATAGTCTCCCTCCCACGCTCGAAATATTTGCTGTTTTCGGGTTCTGATGTAAGAAGCAGCGATGCGGATAAAACGAAGCCGAGGGCCTTTTAATGAAAGAGTAGAGTAGAGTGGAGAAGAGTAGAGTTAAAATTACGCTCACTCAATTACATATGGTCACTCAAGCATAACTTTCTCTCTTTTAACTCTTTCATGAAATGGATTGACTTAATATTAATTAATTAACTCTACTCTATCCTTTCTTGAAAAAGAGCCTGCCGCCTAGTGGCTTACTCTTCTTCATTTATCACGCTAAGTGGTGTGCATAAAAGAAACAACACTGACTTTGCATTATTGCCTTAACTTAAAACAAACCAACATTAAATTTAAGTGTAAACATAGCCGACTCTAAATTAATAACACAACTACTTAATCAATTAATTTCTTAATTTAATTAATTAATTAATTAATTAATTAATTAATTAATTAATTAATTAATTAATTAATTAATTAATTAATTAATTAATTAATTAATTAATTAATGGTTATCTTACCGTGCACAAACTGCCAGTGCCTGGGGCCATGAGCGGGGAGTATTGTAAAGCTTGTAGCAATTACCACCCTGCTGATCCCAACCTAAAATAATACAGTAGTTTATTTACTCAAATCAATTTATTGATATTTCACGCATATACGCGACTATTTGTACTACGTCATACGTAAATTGGGTTCCGAACATTTTACTGTAGCGGGAACTTGGATGGATAATTAGATACATTTATCTGTACTACTTCACCATCCATTTAACAAGAAAGTTTGGGGGCGACCGAGATAAAATATGGAATACATATCGGCCTCAGTGATTTCCAATTTATAGACGTGTGCCGCTAACAAATTTCCCGGGCTCCATCTGCCCCAGCCGGGCCGGGCCTTGAGCCCGATTCAAGACCCGGTAGGCCGTTGAACGTCCGACATACAGAAAACAGTGTCACACAATGGATAGTTGTGCCCCTTGCAAATTAGACAGCTCCTGGAAGCCTGATTTCTACTTTCTAGTGAAGATGTTTGAAAAAAAATTTGAAATATGTTCAACTATAGTTCGACTGGACCGGATGGGGCCCGGCCGAAGGCAGAAGACTTCGCGGGAGAGAAAATTGCTGCAGACTACATTCCTATGACTTTTTAGTTTATGCAACAATTTTTGTATTATTGGAAAGAACAGAAAAATGCTACAAACTTGTCGAAATGGTTTTTTGATTACTTTAAGCTAACTAAAGTTGTAATTAGTATAAGTTACTAATAAAGTGTCTACCGTAAGCCTAAGCTAATTAGCGAATCAGCGAGCGGACACATGATTGTATGAGAGCACGTACTGTAACCCCCCAAGGCTTTTGGGTGGGTGCTGAGTTAACAAACCGAGCATGCCTAGCATATTCAGTGCATCGTAGTGTAAGAGTATTATACTCTTATTCTATTGTGTACTCTTTGTCATATTACACTAGGCACATTAAGGCCGAAATCTCTTGGGGGGCACTGTTAATACTGTGAACCATGAGTTTATATGCGTTTGAGTATCTGATTGGCTAATTGCCTACCTCAAGTCAAATTTATATATATCTCAGGGTGACCTCCTGAAATCTGGAAGGGAGGCTCAGCCGAGCGTTGTTCAGTTGTTGTTGTTGATGATGTTGTTCAGTGGTGTTGATATGCAATTGAACTGAAATGCATTTGATTGGTTAGCTAGCTACCGTAACCCTCAGCTGTGCATTTCAGTTGAAGAAGCAAAATGGTCGATCAAACGCATCTCAGTTCAATAGCTTATCAACACACGGCTTGGTCTCTGGGGTCACCCATAAATTTGGCATAAGGTTGGCAATTAACCAATCAGATGCGTCTTGGTTGAAACGCATATAAACACAAGGTTAACAGTGTTTACCGTGACCCCGCCAAGATTTCTGGTAAGATTTCTACCTCAACGTGCCAAGCATCTGACAGGCCAATTACACTAGGAGGGGTACGGTGTCGTACTCTTCCTATCATCTACTCTTTCTTGGTTTGCCCATGGAGACCAAGAGTGAACGGTTTCAACATATTACGGTGTGAAACTCCTTTGACTTCTCGAATTTAATTTTGTAAGTAGCAAGTGCCAACTTTTGGTTTAAAATAACCAAACTGTTTCATGAGGGGAGAGAATGAATGGAAGGCACAGAGTGTCACTAATTATCATAAAAAGCATTAAAATTAGATTCGATAGACCCGTCCCTATCTTTATAGTCTCCGCCGGTATTAATACTACATAACTTGCTTGACGATTCATATAGTTTGTAATAAAGCAATTAATTTGTTGCAAACTGATAACAAGTCAATCCTACTCTTGAGCGAAAATGAAAATTGCTTGCGACTAGCTCGAAGTTAAGTTGAGATATACCTACTCCAACTTTTGTTGTGGCAACCGTGTTACTGATAACCTCAGGTTAAGCTCGAGCTAAGCTCCAATCACAAACTCGAGCTTACATTGTGCAGTCCCGTATAATACACACGATAGTTTAATATTTTTTGGAAAATATTTGAATTAAAACCCAATTCTTGACGTTCAGTTTTAGGAAATTAAAACCCAATTCTTGACGTTCAGAATGCGATATTTCACCAGTTTGAGCAAAATCAATATTTAGTTATTTGCCATATTTGCCTGATGCCTTTTATGTTTAGTGTAATGTTTCGTAACAGTTCCTTCCGTGGAATAGCAAAAATACTATTATCCCAATCTTGCCAGTCTTTCCGTTTGCAGTTTCCAAGAAAATTCAATTTCATTTCCAGAAAAATAGTAAATATCCTGTCCGCAGGAAGCAAATTGCTACAGAAGCTCACTTCTTCTACTGCGCTGTGCTTGAATGATTTGCACGTTTCAAAACTTTCGATTTGTCCACTTTTCCTACAATTTATAAACTCAATTTCCAGAACTGCAAAAGGTTTCAGGGAAAAAGTCTTTGTTCAAAAGAAATACATACCGAACTTAAGAGTGCGAATTTAGTTTTTGAGAATTGTCAACTATTCAATGTTTAGAGTAATCTCGTTCTACAACAGATTTTTTATAAATTGAATAGGAATACATGGGCCAACCTTTACAAATATTCACAACTTTAAAAAATAATAGTGTAAATTTTCAAAAGCTAGACAAACAACGGGTTCGAAGAAAGTTTGCAATAATAGAAAATATTAATATTTCTGTCTTCTGTATGAATTATTAGAACACAAATTACCTACCATGAAAAGGGTAACATTCAATGCTGAGAATTGCATTGCCGAGAATGCACATTACCGAGAAGGATTAAGAATCATAGCTTGCATTGCCGAGAATGGCATTGCTGAGAATGGCATTGCCGAGAAAGTGCATTTTATGAAACCTGCTTTATCTATGCTGCAAGTATATTCAGTCTTTAAATGCTACAATACATTCTAAATTTTTAAGCAGTTGACAAATGTATGCAAGTTTAATTCAAAGCTTTTATATTTCATTTCATTAAATTGGATTGCAAAAATTAATTTATTAATGAAATTAATAATTAATGAATAAATTAAAATTAAGGAATTGCTAATCTCAGGATTGAAGGTAGCAAGATATTCGAAAGAGATCTGGCGTCAAGTCGTGATACGGAGCGTTCCTTCATGCCCTGCAGACGTAGATCGCTTAAACCTCTAATAATCTGATCTATTGGCCACTAACTACAAAGTTGCCATCTGCAATCCCATTCTTTCCCGCCCGATGCAGTTACTAAAAATTAGTTAAAATTTTTAAGTTTAAGTTTCACAATTTCCCTTAATTTTAATCTTAGTTAGTTAGTTTAAACCTTAGTACCTTAAACCTTAGTTTTTACCGAAATTTTAAAGTTTAATTAAATTAAACCATAAATGCATTTTCTGAAACAGTTAGTGAACGTGCAGTAAACGCTGTACCTTTCTTCCTTCCTCGCATTTGCTTCCCCACGTTTTTTGTAAAACAGTTTACGGTTTACAGTTAACAGTTTGTGCTCCGGTCTTGCAAATTTTTGTTGGCTTTCTTCTCTAGAACGATCACCATTTCTGGCAGCGTTAACGCGCAGAAAAAAGCCTTTGAAAACAACACTTTTTCATGGAAAAATGCACTGAAAGGCACATGTCCGATTTTTTAAATATCCCTGGTGCAAACACCAAACTTGATCGAAACCAGATCAAATTTCCTATTAGCCTATTAAATACGAAAGCTAAATGTAGGTTAATGAATAATGACTACAAACCCGCAATTTCTGCGTTCGGACAATGCACAGTTCAGTTCTTGAGCTATCGTAAAAGAAGAAATGCGAAAATTCAACAGGAGTTCCAACTTCAAACCATTAGCAGAAAAAGCAAAAAATCTTCAAAAATAAATAAGAGACATATTAATTTAATTTTGCATGCAACCCTCTTTTCTGCACAAAAGAAAAAAGCTTTAATTTAAAGCTTTAATAAACATGCACACATTTCTCAACTGCTCTGAACGTGTCTTGTAACCTTATAAGAGAGTAACATACTTGCCGCATACATAAAGCAGGTTTCATGAAATGCACTTTCTCGCCAATGCAATTCTCAGCAATGCCATTCTCGGCAATTTCAACCATGGCTGTTAGTCTTTCTCGGCAATGCAAGTAACAAGCATTATCCATTCTCGGCAATGCAATTCTCGGCAATGCCTTTCTCGGCAATGTGCATTCTCGGCAATGCAATTCTCGGCATTGAAGACACCCCCATGAAAATGAAGAAATTTCTAAAATTTTCTATAATTATCAAAAA
>JASAND010004070.1:0-36488 GCA_030248195.1 Trissonchulus latispiculum | reverse complement strand
AACAGGCCATGGGTGCTTGTTGCTAGCATGTTTACTGAAAGTTAGGTCGCAATTTAGATAAACCGGTAGTGCCGGTAGTATGCAAGTAAGAACGGGGGTATGGCCTATGGGGGCGGAGCCCCGAGGAAAAATTGGAGATTTTTTGTGAAATTGAGAGCCAGGAGCAATTTTTCTGAGCACTTTGAGCAAAACTAATTTTTAGTAATTTTCTCTGCGTGTCGCTAGAAAACGTGCGCACGAGTGCGCACAAGCCCAAAATTTTTTGCTCATTTCAGAAAAAGTGTGCCATTGCGCACATCTTTAACCAAAAAACACTGCCCCCACCAATATTTACGGTGAGACTCGGATGATATCATATATATTACAAAATGTATAAAAAAACAGCAATTTTTTCAAAACTTGAATGTTAAGAATTTGGGAACGTTTCGAGAAATTATGGCTCAAAATTGCCGAAATTTGCCAAAATTTTTGAATTCGCAAAGAAAGATTGCCAGATTTTAGGGTCCCTCTCCCTGTTCAAAAATTTCTGACGACGCACACGCAACTGCAATACTGCATCATCTCCTCCCACCCAACATAGTTTCCTTTGGGGGGAGTGTATCCCCCCAAAATTTTCGACCAACTTTACCCCCCAAATTTTTTGACTTAGCCTCCCCCAACTTTTGGTTACCCACCCCCAACGATTTTTGAATCCAAAAAGTTAGCTAAATTTGGCCGAAAAATGGTCATTTTTTGATAAATTGATCTAAAATTTTGACCTAAAATCGCTTTAAAACGGTGCAAAAACGCCTAAAACGTTAAAAACAAACATTATTTTGATGAAAAAATGCTAAATTACAGAAAATTTTGCATTCGTTGGCCATTTTTCGAAATTTCTGAGGTCCGAATTATGGGGGGACATTGGGGGGGGAAGGGGGAACCCCTTCCCGGAACCCCCATCACATTTCGGAGGTCGGCCAAGAGTTAGACCCCCCCAGGCATAGTTACACCGGAAATTTTGGTTTTTGGGAGTGTAAACTTCGAAAATCACCCCCTCCACCCCCCCATAGGTGTGTTAGGGGGGGGGGGTGGAGGGGGTGATTTTCGGAGGGGTCGCCGACCCCCCCCCTAAAAATTTTTTCCTACCCCTCCCCCCAAATCGATTTTTTCAGACCCCTCCCCCCTAAAAATTTTCTAACCCCTACCTAAATTTTTGAAAATTTTTAGCCAAAAATTCGAAATTTTTCCAAAAAATTCCAAAAATTACCGAAAAATTGCTAGAATTCGCTTAATTAAGCTAAAAATCGTTAAAAATAGCTCTAAATTGAGAAAATTTTTCAATTTTTTAACGAAAAACCAATTTTTCGCCGACCCCCCCCCTCGAAAATTTTTCTTACCCCTCCCCCCAAATCGACTTTTCGCGACCCCCCTACCCCCTTTTTTCGCCAAACCCCCTCCCTACTTTTTTCAGAACCCCCACTCCCACTTTTTTCGCCAGCCACACCTATGCCCCCCCCTCCCTGCTGAAACTGTGCCCCCAGGCCCAAAGTTCCAGGGAAACAATGCCACCTAATCCGAAGCCTCTCATTTCAAAATATAGCTATTGGCTAGCTTATGCTACAAATGTCTTGACAAATGTAATTACATAACAAATATTTATTCTCCAATGCTCATGGATTTAAGTCGTTTCAACAAATAAAACAACTGGAAATGTGTAACTATAAAATTACAAAACATACTGATGCTATTGCTCTGTGATGTAGATTTTGTGAATACAATTGATTGATAGTCCGCAGTCGAAAGAAGTTAGCAGTCCATTGTATTTTGATCTATACATTTAATCATGAGCAATAATAAATAAAATGAAGATGACTACATAAAATCATAAAAACAGTAGTTTAATGTTAACGGTGTCCCTATTGCGATTAGTATTGAATTTAATTTCAACCAATTGCTGAACCCATGATTGGCTGCCACCTCATTCAGTTTAGCTTCCAAGGCTTTTATCATGCAGGGGTAGTGTTATCACATTTGTAGCGAAAACCTGTTTGCACGGCGCGCGTGCAGAGTGGCAAGTATCACAATGAAGTAAGTTCAACTGTTGTGTGCACTGAAAAGCTTTCTTTCAAAGCATATATTAATGTAAGTATTAATATATTTGTCGATATGACGCAACAACTACATACGTAACAGCTGCAACAGGCAATAACAGGAGAAGGTTTGGTTAATTGGTTAATAAGCTTAATTGGTCGGAATATCTGTGTATGCCACAATTGTGAAGGTATATAACAGAAGGCTGTCTGTCTATCACATCTGCATTGAAGAGAGCTGACCCTTTCTCTTCGGTTAAAGTCGTCATTTAGAGACCTCCATCCTGGCTTTGCTATAAGGTTCCATCCATGACCCGATGCCCTGCATTCACATATAGCCTATTTATATATATATATAGCAACCCCCCCCCCAGGCCCCCTGCTTTAGCATTTCTGAGAATGATTAATTCTATTTAACTCATAGGTGTACCACCTGTTTGGGTTGGGGGGGGGGAGTAAAAAGTCCAAATCTGGCTTTGGGGGGTCTCAAAAATCGGAAATTTTCAAAAAACTACCCAAACTGTACCCAATTTTTTCAGCTAAAAATGGCCCTTTTTGGACATAAAATCGACTATTTTCGACATAAATCTAATAAAAAACCACTAGTATTGCGTTTTAAAACCTATTTGTTAGCGTTTAAACTGTTTCTAGACGATTTTTTGAGAAAATTTTTGAAAAATTGCCAAAATTTTTGCAAAAATTTAGCATTCTTTAGCTTTAGCTTTAGCATTCCCACGGAGGTTGGCATCTCAGTCCCCCCGGCAGTATGCTCACCGTTTTCAGCGGCCCTGATTTACTATATATATATATATATATATATATATATATATATATATATATATATATATATATATATATATATGCGTACCACCCCAAGGCCGAAAAACGCCATTTTTAGTGACTTTTAGGCCATTTCTAGTAAAAGTGGGACTTTTCGAAACTTTTCGCCCAAACAGGCCAAAAAAGCAAAGTTTGGGCCCATCTCCTGAAAGCTGCAGAGCGAAATTAAAAAATCCCCCTCGTTATATACTTTGTGCGCATAGTCCGAAATATTCAAATACAATAAACCAAACCGATCTAGCTACTAGCCTGTGAAAAAAAAGTTGATTTCAACCGAAGTGCCAAAATAGCGAAAGTCCGACTTTGGGGCCTTGGCAGGCACAGAGCCAAAGTTGGCCGAGTGCCAAAATGACCTTCGTTTGGTAGCATGGGGGGATACTGTCTGCCAACGTATCATAGTAGCATTGGGCCAAAATGCCCACATCGTTCCAACACTTCGCTGGAAAATGCACTTCCAATAAGCGTTATTAACCGAGAAAAAAACAACCACACGGTAACTCTCGCCTAGTGCAAAATTTCGAAGTTCCGAATTTCAACCAAACGTATGGTGGTATATACTTGTAGTACTACACGAGTACTTTACGATGGTAACATTTTTATCCCTCCCGGACCTCTAATTAGCTGGCACCAGGCCAACACGGTCTCCAGAGGGCCGCGCAGACGCCTTTACACCCATATTATGTAGGGGCGCTGTCGCGCCCCTACATAATTAGGGACGCACCGGGGCCAGGCTCCGGCCCCGGCCCCGGTAGTCAGGCCCCTTCCCCGGTGGTCAGGCCCCGGCTTCTACCGGGGCCTGAACTCAGCTAACTTTGTAGAAGGCAAATTTAACAAATGTGGCCCAGATTTGCATTTATCCACTGTTTAACTGTTAATAAAGTGTACGTAATCATAAAATGAATTTGAACAACGACAAATTGTATTTGAAAAGATGGGTGAGATGAAAGCAAAAAACGTTTATGGACAATGAACGTTTACGTAGAACAGTTGCGGATCATCCAGGGGGGCCCTTTGCGATTTGGGGCTCCTCCTTTGACATTTCGGCCCCCCTCTAGAAAAATTTTTCAGCTGTTTATATGCACATTTTGAGCAAAAATTGAGCGGAATTTTATTTAATTTCACAAATTGACAATTTCCAAATTCACAATTTGGCAAGTGAAGCTAACGTTTCTATGCACAATATTAAATTTCATGTACAAATACTTTGTTCCTGGAAAACTAAATACGTATATATACCCCCCTGGACAAATTTTTCAGCGCCCCCCTTTTCAAAGTCCTAGATCCGCCACTGACGTAGAAGACTAGATTTTATCGGAAAAGGAAAAAATTGGTGAACTAATTGCGACCAATTAAAAATGTTTTATGGAATCAGTTCTTAGAGGTCATATATATAATTGTTAGATGTCAATGTTTACTTTTATCGTCTGGGCAGTTTGGAAAAATTGTCTCCAGAAAACGACTCAGAAAACAGAAATAGAAAAATTATTAAAAACAATATGAGCAGTAATTTATTACAGTTCTTAAGCACTGTTCGGAAAAATCGTGAGGCTACAGCAAGAAATATCACAAAGTCTTGAAATATTTCTTCATTGCCCAAGTTATGCACAATAGAAGCTTCAAAGCTTGAAAATGGCTGCTCCGGGTAGCTGGAGCTCCGGAGCAAAAGCCCGCTCCGAAAATCGGAGCTCCGTCTGAGCGCACATCACTATTCTTTACCTTTTACTTTTTTACACCAACATTAAAAGCTCTCGCGCTCCTCTATCATAGGGGTCGCGGCTGTGTTTTTATTTGCTCAAAAAAGTGCGCAATGACACACTTTTTTCCTGAAATGAGCAAACAAATTTTTCTTCGAGGCACCCCGACCCCAAACGCAGTTATTTGCAGTCATAGCTACGTATTATCTTTGAAATCGAACTAAATGACTAGGGTATATATGCAACTCATTGTAAATTCATATTCTCACATATATTCGAGTATTTGAGTACACTATCACCGGGAAGACTTTTCTGTTGCCTTTATTTTTCAACTTTCTGCTTTGGGTAGTGGGCTTTTTGGTATTTTTGTAGAATTTGGCAGCTTCTGTTGTTGAGGGCTCCGATTCCCTCGTATGGCTTGTTGATTTATATATGCGCCAATCAGGCTATTCAGTTTTTAGTATATTTGATGTAAGACATAAGTTGTAGTTCTGAACATTCTAAAAATATCATGCAATTGCAAATATGTATATACGTAATCGTAATTAAACTAAATTATAGTATTTTCGGATATGCGCACCTTGTTAACGAATTGCGCAAAAAATTTAGAGGCAGTGCGCAGAAGAGCGCAAAAGTGTTTGAGCAAATAAAAACACTGGGTCGCGGTAGCGACCCCTATAATATGAGTGAAAATGGTCGAATGACCGTGTAAAACAAGGCTGCGCAGAAGCTGCGCAGATTCCTGCGCAGATCCTGCGCACATTATGTGCGCAAAAAATTGTACGTGTCGAGTTTAGTATGTTCCTGAAGTTTCATCCCCGTACCACCTTCCGTTAAAAAGTTGCCCCAAAAATCGCTTCCGAAAATTGTGTTTTTTCTTTTTTTCCGGTTTCTCGCTTTTGATGTCTCATAAGGGGGTTTTGTAGCTTGAATAACTACAGATAGGAAAATTTTTGCCTATGAAACCCATATATATTCTTGTAGTACAAATCAAAAATAAGAAAATAAGCTAGTTTTTATGCCTCCCAGGGCCGTAAAAAAATTTTGGCTGGGGGCCAAAGTCGGCCAAAACGCTAAAATGGCCAAAAAGTATGCTTCAAAGGCGCCTTAATAAGTCAGATTGGGCTATATATGGGGCAATACTGACTATATGGTTAAACAGTACACATATCGGGGTCGTTCAAATGCTATATATATGATTTTCCGTCTTCGTGCGTAATTGTTTGGTACTGGCCGGCCAAAGTTGGTGAATTTTGGTCGAACTTTGAACTTAATTTTTCGCTTATTTTTCAAGATAGACTTCTCAAATTTTGCGTACAAAGGTTTTTTGGGACGGAGAATCGATTCCCGCTATCAGTTTTGCTGCCCGAGTAACCCAATTTGCTGGGCTGGTTCCACTTGACCCTCTGAGGGGTCATGTCGGTAACCGCTTCCCGGAGGTCCATAGTAGGCTTTACTTTGCCTCTCCAAACTTTGTCTATAGGGGTTTTGTGGTGCGCCCAGCTCATTCCCGGTATCCGTTTTGCCGTCTGACCCACCCATCTTGCTGTGCTGGTTCTACTTTGCCGTCTTGAGGGTCCGGTCGGTACCGACTTCCGGGAACACCATATAGGACTGTACATAGCCTGACAAAACATTGTTTATAGGGATTTTCTGGTGCGCCCAGCTCATTCCTGGCATCTGTTTTGCCGTCTGACCCACCCATCTTGCTGTGCTGGTTCCACTTTGCCATCTGGAGGGTGGTGGGAGGTCATGGGGTCAAAAATGAAATTTTTCAAAAGTGGTCAAATTTGGTACCAAATGAAAGCCCTAAGCGAGCTGAGCAACTTTTATCATAGAACTGCATGCTCAAAGTGGCTGTAGAGGGCTGTGGTGGGGTGGGGTGGGGACTTAGGCGATTTTCGGTCAAAAATGAAATTTTTCAAAAGTGGTCAAATTTGGTACCAAATGAAAGCCCTAAGCGAGCTGAGCAACTTTTGCCATAGAACTGCATGCTCAAAGTGGTTGTGGAGTGTTGTGGTTGGCTTGCTTGCTACTGTTGAAAGATATCTATACATACCTTCATGAGCATACATATATATATAAAATAATAGAAAACAAGAACAAAAAGTGCTCCTTCGTCGCATGTAAAATACATATGAGTCTTCCTAGGCAGGTTGTGCATAAGCAAAAACTAGCCTGTAAAATACATATGAGTTCCGTAGGGAGGTTGTAAATTAAGGAAAACAAGTTGCAACCGCTTAACATATGAGCCTGTCCTACAACGAGGCTCATATTGGCGTCACAGTGCATTCCACATTAAAGCCTCATTAATGAACCTCAGCTTCATCCACATTACGGAAAAATGAATAGACGTCATGACCCAGAAGAAATGGACTGAAGTGAACTACGACTGCTCAAGCTGAACTGTACATGCAACCTGTTTCCTGAAACACTATGGCACACGTCTAATGCATTCTCGAAACACTTTCACATTATACACACGCAGAATGCGTTCCCACTTGGCTGTGAGTCAGAGCGCCTCATGGCGTACCGTATTGAGCATATGCACACTATAATGACTGATCAACATTATATATATGAAGGATAATTTGTAATGAAAAGCTTTATGCAGTATGTATTTATATAAAAGTAAAATATATATCTGCAAATTATTCGTATTATGACATACGCCAATATGAGCCTCGTTGTAGGACAGGCTCATATGTTAAGCGGTTGCAACTTGTTTTCCTTAATTTACAACCTCCCTACGGAACTCATATGTATTTTACAGGCTAGTTTTTGCTTATGCACAACCTGCCTACGAAGACTCATATGTATTTTACATGTGACGAAGGAGCACTTTTTGTTCTTGTGACTGATTTCTGTTGTTACGTTTTTTTCAAATTTTCTATTGAAATCCGCAGTGTAGTATTTTATATTTCAGTTTCAATATGGCTGCGAATTGGGCTCTGAACCCGTATGGTTCATTCCAACAGGATGTTTTATCTGGAACCGTCATCTATCCGAACGATGCCGTTAACACTAATAGTGTTGAGCACACCACTGGACGCAGTACCGACAGTGTAAGTATATACAGCCGCCGTATATTCGCCGTATATTGTAATCTGTAATTCAATCGGTCTCTCTTGATGTGTTTAAATGCTCCATTGATTTAAGCGGTTATACCAAAATATTCTAGGATTTTCCACACAGTATCTTTGGCCGTTGTGTGAATACTGCATTATATATCTATAGCTTTCTAAATTCCTTAGATGCAAAATTTTCGCAACGTCACAAGATTATATAGTCAGCTAGATTTTTATTTCTGGAAATACTCCCGTTGAGTCTGTTCATCTCTTGTGCTTAGACCCATTAGTGGTTCAATCTAGCTTTTGTTTTTAGACGTCAATTGCGGACTGTTCCACGTGGTGTGTTTGTTGTGGATGCCATTAAGAATGATGCGGGTGGGGGAGGCTGCGGCTACTACGGCATTGGTGAGCTACAGCATTCTGACATTAATATGGTGTCATCATCTTGCAAAAGTCAACAATCGTCAACAACACCTCTCCATAATATTCAATATACTACCACCGCGAACAATTCATCATTTCCGGACATAAGCTCCATGGGCATTTCCAGTTGGGTGGCGAATCAGTCACACCTTAGTGAACCACCTGGCCGAAGTAGAGGTGAATCAGAGAGCTCCAGTACCAGTAGCGATATGTTTCAGTTTTGTGACAGTAAGTTTACAATTTGCGTATTCTATTTAAATTCACTGTTGACTGAATGTTATTGACAATATTATCTAATTTGATTGGCATTTTTAGTGAAGGAGGCCCGCTTTTCATTTCGGAAACCCCTTCCCCCTTTGTATGGCAGTCTCCCTCTCCCAACTGTGTTGAAAATTAAACTTTTGAGGTCAAACGTTCAAAAATTTTCCGAATCTTTAGCTAATCTAATGACGGTATACGCTTTAAAACAGTGATTGTTTGCGTTTTTACCCTAAAATTTTTTAAATTTAAATTTTCTCTAAAAATTGTTATATGTCTATACATTCGACTTGTCCCACCGCTTCCCCCCGCTTTCAAAACCCTAAAAATGGCAGTTTTTGATTGAGTTATGCGAAGCTGTCTCTAAATTTTAATGTATATACTAATTCTTGCCAAAATCTCTTATTCCCCGTAAATTTCTGCTTTTTTTAGTGTTTAAAACTAAGCAATTAAAAGAAATAAAACAAAGTTGGTTGCCTTGGTTTATTATAGCCCTGAATGAAAATGGTCGAATGGCCGTGTAAAACAAGGCTGCGCATATTATGTGCGCAAAACATTGTACCTGTAGCGTTTAGTATTTGTGGGAAGTATCATCGCCGTACCTCTTGCCGTTAAAAGGTTGCGCCAAAAATCGCTTTCGAGAGTGATGTTTTTCCGGTTCTCTGGTTTGTACGTCTCATGAGGGGGTTTGTAGGTTTAATAACGAAAGATAGAAAAACTTTTTTGGCTATGAAAACAGAAGTATATACGTATATATATATATATATTTATTCTTGTAGTACTAATCAAAAATAAGAAAATAAGCTAGGTTTTATGCCTCCCGCAGCCGGAAAATAATTTTGGGTTGGGGCTAAAATGGCCAAAATGTATGCTTCAAAGGCGCCTTAATAAGTCAGCCTGCGCTATATATTGGGCAAAGCTGCATATGTGGCTGAATAGCACACATATCGGCATCGATCAAGTGCTATATGATTTTCCGCACGGCGCGTAATTTTCGGGTACTGGCTGGCCAAAGTTGGTAGAT
Organism: Trissonchulus latispiculum; assembly: GCA_030248195.1. Taxonomy (NCBI): domain Eukaryota; kingdom Metazoa; phylum Nematoda; class Enoplea; order Enoplida; family Ironidae; genus Trissonchulus; species Trissonchulus latispiculum. The sequence continues at coordinate 27,109 of JASAND010004070.1, read as the reverse complement.
TTTGGGTCAAAATTTTGAACTTAGTTTTTTAGCTTATTTTGCGACAACATGGAATGCTCAAATCTTGCATAGAAAGGTTTTTGCAGACGGGCAATCCATTCCCGCCATCAGTTTTGCTGCCCGATTCACCCAAGCTGCTGGGTTGGTTCCACTTGACCGTCGGAGGGGTCAGGCCTTTAACCTCTTACGTTAGGTCCATATTAATAGGCTTTACTTAGCCTCTCAGAATTTGGTCTATAGGGGTTATCTGGTGCGCCCGGCTCATTCGCGGTGTCCGTTTTGCTCTACGACGCACCCATTTTGCTGGGCTAGCTCCGCTTTGCCGTATGGAGGGTCAAGTCGGCAACCGTTACCTGAAGGTCTATACTACGCTGTACTTGCCTGGCATGTCAAAACTTTGTCTATAGGGGTTTTCTGCTGCGCTGAGCACGTTCCCGGCATCCATTTTGCTGTACAACGTGCCCATTTTGATGGGCTGACTCCAGTTGACCGTCTGAGGGGTCAGGTCGGGTAGGGGACCAAAATACAATCGTTCAAATGTGGTCAAAGTTGGTACCAAATGAAAGCCCTAAAACTACTTTTGTCATAGAACTGTATGCTCAGCAACTTTTGTCATATATCTATATGCCCTCAAAGTGGTCCTAATCTACATAGCTGTGGTGGGATGGGTATGGATGGTAGCGTCTTAGGCGAGTTTTGGCACAAAATCAAATATCTTGACGTGTGTAGACGAACCTGATTTGGAAGCAGTAACTTGTAAAAAATTAATAGGACAAGCGGGGAAAATGCTTCGCAAGGGTGCTACTATCTGGGGTTTTCTAGGCAAAAATAAAGGGGGGGGGGGGAGAAGGTGGGGGGCCACTAGTGGAGGAGGGAGGTCCAAAGTGGGGGATCAAATGGGCTAAAATGCTAAAAATAGGCATGGCACGAATATCGAATATATAATTCGCGAATACCAGGAATATTCGAATAGTCGTTTACTATTCGCGAATAGTTACGAATAATTCGATGAACGAATATTCGAATTATTGGTTCATTTCTATCTATATATAAGTATTCAATAGTTAGGCAAATTTTCGGACGTTTTGCTGGCTTCTGCATTAAAATTGGATTGAACCGGGTGTTCTGCCTGCAGGCAGAACAAAAATAATTTACATAAGTAGGTACGGTCTTATCACAATTTTATCATTACTCTGTGTGACTATGAAGATGACTAGTGCGTGTCCATAAACCATTACTTTCCTTTTTGTTTAGAGAATGTTAATAACTTTCATCATGAATCCAGTTCTGATATTCCATCAATCCTGGACACATTTGTGAGCCAGTCAGAAAGTTTGAGCAGTGTAGATGATCTATTGGATTTGAACGTATGTGGATCAGTGGACACCATGGTAACATTTGGCAGTACCCAGGGCGATACGTTGCCTGCAAACCAAGGCTCGGTCCATGATGGATCGATGAGTGACTATCTAGAGTGTCCGTCTTCTCCAGAAGATATTTTCCAAGAGATACGTCGAGAGTGTGATCAGTTGGAGCAGCAGCGATACGGAACAGCCGTGTCCTGGCCAGTACACTTCAACAGACAGCCCTTGGCACTGGTTCGTTTGTGGAAAATTTGTAATTACTGGTTTAGGCAGACACCAAGAGAAAGTGAAAAGTGTAAGGCATGAATCAAATAGTTTTTATGGTAATGTTTGATACCTACTGGTTTATATGCCAGATATAAAATCTAGTAACGTCGCTATTTGTTCACAAATTTGTATGCACTGCTGTAATTGATATGACAAGTAAAATTTAATAGATCCCGTAATTATCTGCGATCGCTTCCTAAAACGATGAGATTTATAGCCATGGGGTGAAAAACCAACCCGTCTTCTGGGTCATGGGCTGGAGCTTTTTGCTCCAAAACGTACCAGCAGAAAGCGCAATTCTTTTTAACCTAAGTGTGCAAAGATCAAGTCATTTAGTTCACGGTTTTTTTTTGTGTCCAGGAGCGTGTCCAGACACAAATTTTTTTAGCTGGACACAAAAATTTTTAGCTGGACACAAGGTAGACACAGCTAAATTTTTCATAGAGAAGTGTCCAGAAAAAATTCCTGAGCATCCCAAATCTTTAAAAAAGCTCTAACTTTTCTGGGGGGCTGCCGCCCCCCAGACCCCCCGCTCTTATCTTACATTTTTCTCCTTTAGGCTTTGGTCACCTATCTTAACTTGGTTAATCTTTCCACAACTATGTATGTACCTACTTACTCTAATGCTTAACATTTCGATTTTTACTTATTTTATTTATATTTGTATTTAACTTAATTTAATAATTTCCTAGAAAATCCGCCTCTAGGGCGAAGTTTCTTTAGCAAATCCATAAAGTTAGTTCGATTTGGCAGTTGAAATTTCAAGGTAACTTTAGCCATTATTTGTGCAAAAATTAGCCAATATGAATTTCCTAGAAGGCTAGTTTTTAAAAAATTCTTCGGCTTCTGGGGGGTTCCGCTGAAAAAAAACTGCGACATTCCGCACTTTTTTTGAAAATTCCGCAACTTTTTTCGGAGCTCTGCGTAAAGTTCCGCAAAAATTATATCATTATATCATTATATCAACTTATTTCCTAAAATATCTGAAGAAGTATATACTTGCGTACACATAGTAACCACACTCACTCTAGTGTTCTGTGAAGTTGTGTGCATTCGTTGTATATACAGAGTCGTGGAAATATACTTACGTACATACCTAACCAGTTTAGACACCAAATTGCACAAGAGAATAACCCATTTGTAAATGTTGCCAAACCATAATTTTAAACAATTTTCGCCCTGTGGCAGCTTGTTTATATTTTGGGTCTTTACTGACTGCCGAAATCAAAGTTTAGAGTGTTTCCATCAAGGATTTTCGTCAGTTTTACAAAATTTTCTCAGCTTCTGGGGGGCTCCGCCCCCCAGACCCCCCGCATCTCTACGTTTAAATTTTATATTCTTGTCAAAATTCTTATCCTGTGGCTTGCGACGTCAACAAGAAAAGTGTGGCATCGGTGACCCTTGCAAATTGCTAGACAATTGCATACAATAGACAACTATATACGTATAATTTATTCGCATAATAACAAATTTTATTCCTACACTAAAATAGGGAGTTAAATACCACTTATGTAATATATTATATATTATATAATTATATAATACATTATATTAACGCTGCGCGAAATTTTGTTTCTGGACACAACTTTTCTTAGCTGGACACAAATAAAATTAGCTGGACACAAGTTTGACACAGTCCCGATTTTCAAAAAAAACCCTGATTTAGTTCACTCCTGCTCACCTTGTGACATTTTGAAAATGACACCTACTGTTTGGTCCAACCATCCAAAAATTGCCAAAAGTAGTTTGGGCCGATGTGTATAAATTTGACTGGGTTGGGCTAGAAAGCCCAACTAGAGGCTAACAACGCCGAAAGTGCCATTTTGCTGCTGGAGGACCCAGTACAGGTCCAGTTGTGGATTTTAACAGCCAATTTAACCAAAAAACCAATCTCTACACTTTTGACTATTAAGTCTTATCAAATTAAAGTTTTTAACATGTTTCAAAAATTACATGTTTATATATTATCGTTGAGAAAGATACAGTCAAAACGGTACCAGTCCACGGATCCACGAGGATACAATGAAATCAAATACAATATCAAAATCATCAAAACGTGGACACCCAGAGTCAGACCAACCTGGTGATACTCCGGTAGGCGCACACCTTACAATTTTTCGCGATTGTCAGAAATGCTCTACTCCGGTAGGCGCACACCTTACAAAACTGAGGGTATACTGTAAAACGCTCTACTCCGGTTGGCGCACACCTTACTAAACTGAAGGTTTACTGCAAAATGCTCTACTCCGGGAGGCGCACACCTTACAAATAGTGATTTCTTGTTGTCGTTAATATGTACTAAACTGTTGGCGCAAACACTTACTTATGCATTAAATAATTATATATGAAGTAATGTCATTAGGTATTATTTAATTACAAGTTGAACATATTCATAAACATATGTAACATGCAATAACATACCTTAACATGTATTTAAAAACATGAACAAAGCAATATAAACTAAAGTCAGTTCAAACGACAGGAAATTGGCGATGTTTTTGCTTCGTGCTTTTGTGCTTTTGGAGGTGCTTTGAGATGTTCAACAATGTTCAACTTTTCTTCAGTGCTTTAGTAGTGCTCGGGCAATAAAATAAAGCAAGAGTTTACCTGTTTTCTGAACAAGGTGACTACGTAGTTCCCACACGTTGTTTTAGCTAATTTAGCTGCTTATTTATTATTAAATTTATTAAACCTTATTTATTAAACTGTATATTAATTATTTTATTATTAAACATAATTAGAATGCTTTAGCTTTTCTGCTGAATAAAATACCTATTTTACGTATAATACAAGTGAATGTATTGACTTGACACGTGATAGTTTATATATATATTATCGTCCTTTGTGCTTTGGCGCGAGCATGAACTATCTAGTGCGTTGTGCTAAAGCACACTAGCACAAAGCACTGTGACAAAGCACCCGTCTCTAAAGGACAAAGCACTAGAGGACGGAGGACAAGGACCAAAAGCACAAAGCACTGCCTGAAGCACAAAGCACTAAAGGACAACGAGCATGAACCGGGCTATACTGACCCCAAGTGGGAATCCCAGTGTAGGCGCGCCATTCATCGCTGATTATGGTGGCTGTGACGGCGGAACTTACCTTTTCAATAGATTTGTGTTATATTATTTTCTTTTGTATTTAGTTCCGACAACTACATCTACACCTGCTTGTCATGTTGCGGTGATTAATTAATTTGTAACAGCTGTGCAATTTGAGTTTGCGATCAGTTTAGTACATATTAACGACGACAAGAAATCACTATTTGTAAGGTGTGCGCCTCCCGGAGTAGAGTGTTTTGCAATAAACCTTTAGTTTAGTAAGGTGTGCGCCTACCGGAGTAGAGCGTTTTACAGTATACCCTCAGTTTTGTAAGGTGTGCGCCTACCGGAGTAGAGCATTTCTGACAATTGCGAAAAATTGTAAGGTGTGCGCCTACCGGAGTATCACCGACCAACCTTATTCCGCTACCGGTTTCGGGGCTCCACGGCGGGCCCCTTCCTCAGGCGATTCTTCACATGCTGCAATCGTTCTTGGGGGGGGGGGGGTCAAATTTGGTCTGGTTGGTCGATGATTTTGATATTGTATGTATTTATATATTATGTTAAACTTTATGAAACCTGTCCATTTGATGCCGCATTTTCACTGGCAGATGAGATCTCAAAAAAGGTACATACTTAGATCGGGTTTTTTGATTTATACTAACTAAAAAGGGGTTGAATTTTACACCGGAAGTATCAGAATTGCGCCACGACAGTTTTTAAGACCTGTGATTAATGAGTAGATTTCTCCCCATTTGGGTTTCCTCGCGCTACTTTTTGCATTATATATACCGGTCTAACGGTACAAGCAAGAGTTTATAATAGGAAGACTGGGAAACTCAGCCCTTCCTAATAGAATAAACTTGCGAGATGCTCGGCACATTAAGGCCAGAATCTCGGGGGGAGGCTTCTCAGCGTGTAAACATACAACGCTGTCATTTTTCAAAATCGGGCGTTTTTGACAAATTAAATACTATATATAACTTGAGCTAGGAAAATCATACAGCAATAATTTTTATATCATTATGTTGCGTAGAACGAGATCTTTTAACGATGTAAAAATTATGTAGTTAGGTTCAGGTAATCTCTTACAAATCCGACAAGGTAAGACAGTTTGAAGAAATGGTGGAATTCCCAGAATTTTCGTGGAAAGGATGTTTTATTTTTCTGGTTTTGTAAGAAATTGCCTAAACCGAACTGTATAATTTTATATCGTTAAAAAGATCTTGTTCTACGCAACATAATGATATAAAAATTATTGCTGTACGATTTTACTAGCTCAAGTTATAGTATTTAATTTATCGAATTTTAATTTATCGAAAATGCGTCGTTTTTAATTTGTCGTTTTTGGAAAATGTCAGCGTTGTATGTTTACACGCTGAGAAGCCCCCCGAGATTTTGGCCTTAATGTGCCGAGCATATCGCAAGCTTATTCTATTAGGAAGGGCTGAGTTTCCCACTCTTCCTATCATAAACTCTTGGTACAACCTAGAGAAGTACAAAAAGGCTTCAAGTTCTAAGTTCTAAGAAAGTTCTAAGTTCTAAGAAAGTTCTAAGAAAAGAAAGTTCTAAGTACTGTGGTCTATAAAGTTCTCAGCTAGCCCGTATAATAAGAAAGTTCCAGCCAAAATCCGAAAATTCGGGTTTCCCCTCCGTGGCTATAAAACAGTCCTTTTAACTAGCTGAGCTAGTTTTAATCGCCGAATCTAAGTTTCATTTTTTAAATTTGTTTAGGTTAAGTAAAACTAATTAAGTTTAGATTAATTCTGTTTTTAAACATGGTTACTTTTTTTGTTGGTTGGTAATGTTCTCTGAGATCACTTAGTGAAGTTTAAGTGTAATAGAGCATGTGGTATATAATTATTGACTTAAGGTTTAATGCTGTTTTTCCTTTTAGGATTTGGACTGGAAAATGTTTTCGATTTCTGAAGGGGAAGAGAAAAGGAAAACTGATGAATTTGTTACTAGCACGAGTCGCAGTACAGCTTCAATCGAATGCGTAGGTTCCACTTTTAAGGAGGCTGGACTGGACCTTCCTTTGATTACCATTCCAGTTGATGCTCGCAGTCCAGTTCCTTCGATTGGAACAGTGGTCAGTGTGGTGTCCGAGTCAAAGGATGGTAGCAGTGGTACATTGTCTGATTCCGGCAGTTTTGACAGGCAGCTAGGTTTGGGGATGAGTGCTGTGTCCAGTGGAGGAAAGCGGGAAATGATGAATCATGCGGTGAAAAATGCGGAAATTGACGAAATGGTGTTGGCATTGTCTACTTTTTCTGATGGGGATGTTGGCTCACCAAGCAGTTGTAGTGGCAGCGGTAGTTGCAGTAGTGGTGAAGATTCAGTTTTGGCGGGGGGTGACATTTGGGGGGATAACTTGGGAAATTATGATGGTTCCATATCGGATGAGTTTGAGAACGGAGATTTGGATGCTGGTCGTTTCAGAAAACGGCGGGGGCAAAATGGGGAAAGGCCGACTGACAGCAGGACTGGGAACAGTGGAGGTGGCAAAATGTCAGCAAAAGAACGGAATACGGCTGATGGTAGTGCGAAGAATCGTAAAATGCAGCAGAATAGAGAAGCTGCATACAGGTGCGTCCACTTTATGTGTAGTTTATTGCAGACCGTTTTCTCTGTACGACATTAACCCACTTAGCATTGGGGGAGCTAGGTACTTGCCCACTCTTCTGTAGATCAACCTTGCTTGCAGGTGACGCCATTGGCTGTTGGAAGAATATTTTTGTCCAACTGATCAGCCGTTGGCGAGCTTGTATATATGTCGCAGTCTAAAAGCATTTTCCGTCTAATTGCAATTAGACGGAGAATTTCAGTCTAATTGCAATTGGGCTAGTCTAATAGCATGAGACTGAGCAAAATGCTGTTAGACTGAAAATTTTCAGTCTAATTGCAATTAGACGTACTATTGTTCGTCTAATTGCAATTGGGCGAACAGAGCCTCGTCTAATTGCATTTTGATGTAAAATGTTTTGGTTTATGTATAAGAAAAGCGCTTCACTGTAACTGTATATGGAGAAGGGCACATAAAGTCGAAAAGATATTACGTCATTAAGAATAGCTTTGAAAACATAGTATATAGAATTTGAATTAGACTTTGGAAACGTGAAAACTTTAAAGGATTTAAAGGATACTCCAAAGGATTTTGAAACATAGTAGAAATTATCTACAATCAAATTTTGACTGTCGAACTAATATTTGGATCTCAATTTTTTATACAATTTTTACAATATTTTTTTATATTACACGCAGATTTTTATCATTGCATAGAAACCCTCAAAGTAAAATTGGGTTAGAATAAAAAAGTAACAGTAAAACAGTATATAACATTCTTTCAAAACGGTAACAGTAATTCACAAATAACTGCGAACCCCCACAAAACCAAAACCTTTTATGCAATAAAATGAATTTTCTCGTTAAAATTATTTCCTCCCCAGTGCTCAATACTTGCAAATCCAAATTAAAGTTCGATCGGTCAAGGTTTGAAAGTTTTTGGATGTCTTAAAATTAAAAGTAATATATATATATATATATATATATATATATATATATATATATATATATATATATAGAATAGATAGATAGATGTGTGCACTAACGTGAATAAGTAATAACGAAACATAACATAACATAACGAAACCGTAAGTGATAGAGAGACGTTTTATGGCTCATTTTGAAGCTCTTCGCAAGGCCTCATGGTAGTTATCGTTAGATTTTCGATTTGTCGCTTAATAAAAAGTTACAGCCAAAATTCGAAAATTTGGGGTTTTTCCCGCCGCGCTATACAGTTACAGTGAAGCGCTGTTCTTATACATAAACCAAAACATTTTACATTAAAATGCAATTAGACGAGGCTCTGTTCGCCCAATTGCAATTAGACGAACAATAGTACGTCTAATTGCAACTAGACTGAAAATGACTGAAAATTTTCAGTCTAACAGCATTTCGCTCAGTCTCATGCTATTAAACTAGCCCAATTGCAATTAAACTGAAATTCTCCGTCTAATTGCAATTAGACGAAAAATGCTTTTAGACTGCGACATATATTTGCCATTTTGCCGCTTATTGTAATAAGTGATGGACTCCGGATATCCGCATATTTTGCGTTGACGGATATCCGCATATTTTGCGTTGACGGATATCCGCATATGCGGTTATCCGTCTGTTTAAAACTTAAAGGCAAGCAAATTTTTCGATTTTACACTTAAAATTTCAATTTTTCTGGCAATTTTTCACTGCGTCTAACTAAATTAGTAAAGGAGCCTTCTTTCTTTCATTAAAGTTTAGTACGACCAATAGTACGACCAAAAATGTGTGTACAAACTTTGGCCGTTTATAGCAGATTAACCATTGGAGTTAACCCCAACAATGTATATATTTTTAGAATCCTCAGGAACTCGGGAAAATCCGGAAAAATCCGGAATTCCAGATTTCATTCCCGGAAAATTTAAAATTTTTGGTTTTTCGACCAATTTTTATCGCAATCTATATTTTGTTTCCACGATCGAATAGAGCTGATCCCACTGCATATTTTTGCTCTTAAAGTTTTTTACGAAAATGCACCCAATTTCCGGAATTCCGGGTTTTCAAAATTTCTGGATTTTAAAAATTTTCTCAAATACCCACAAGATGGGTATTATTCGAATGCTCTTATGGAGCTGAACAACTTTAGTAATAAGATGAACTCTTGAAAATGCACACAATTACCAGAATTTGAGAAAACCGGATTTTCTTGATTTTAAAAAGTTTCTCCAATACCCCACAATATGGGTATCATTGGAAAGCTCTTGATGAGCTGAACACATCTTGTAATAGACTCAACTCGCAGAAATGAGCCTACTTCTCGAACGCGAACACTAATGAGCGAACAACTTCCAAGCTAGAGCAGGGTTTTTTTTGTGTAAAATACTGTGTATTTACACAAAAAAATTAATTTACACAGTGAAAAACTAATTTACACAACAAAATACACAGCCAAATTTTCGAAAATTTTTACAAAAAGTGCTCTGAAAAAATAGTTTTCAAGTCTTTAAGTTTTAAAAAAGCTCTAGCTTTTAACTGGGGGCTGCCGCCCCCAGACCCCCGCCTGTTTCCAATGGTTTAGAATGGTTTTCTGCATTTCTGCATCAACATGGTTATGGGTGTTTTATTCTCCTAAGTCTTAATGCTTCTATATACTTATACAGTTGCGTATAATTTATTTTCGTACTGCGTGCGAATATTCGTAAATAGCTAGTATTTATTCGTATTTAACTATACATATGTTTTCTGAAGCTTTATTCAATATGATTTCTTGTTTATCTCTTGTATATATAATAATAAAAGCAGTCAGAGCCTAAAAATAGTTGCCATACAACCCAAGAAATATTCAATACGAAAGCTAAAGGAATACAACTTTTCAATGCCGTTTCTGCCGTTAATTTAAAAAATTTCTCAACTTCTGGGGGGCTCCGCCCCCCAGACCCCCCTCCGTTCTATAATTGGTGTGTCTGTACTATATGGAGCCGTCCCCAGTAGCAGTTAAAGCATCGAACCTTAGTACGTGACCAGCAAGTTTGTGAAAAAATTATTCCAAAAAGTTGGAAAAATAAAGAAATCGTTTCAGTAGGCGAAGTGTTTTTCAGAAATTTGAATTTGTCCAATATTATTTTTGACATTTAATGAATTAATCTTTTTAAACATTTCCATTATGAATTCTATTGCAATTTACAAAATTTTCTCAACTTCTTGGGGGGTCCGCCCCCAGACCCCGCATGGCTTCTTTCGAAATGTTACACAAGTGCAGTTGGCATAACTTTGGCTTGAGTGATTCGAAAATAACATTGTAGCAAGAAAATAACGTCTAAATGTATTTTATTTTATATTACAGTTGAAAAACGACACTTTTAAATTTTACACAGCTTCAAACAAAAATACACAGTGAAATTTAAATTTACACAAGATTTACACAGGTCCGATTTTGAAAAAAAAACCCTGAGCTAGAGTGAAATCCTGAATTCGTAAGTTTCGAGAATTTGGTGCATTTTCAGACATTGGTTCTATTACAAGATTTGTTCTGCTCACCAGGAGCTTTAGAGTGATACCCATCTTGTGGGTATAGGAAAAATTTTCAAAATCCGGAAATTTTGAAAACCGGGAATTACCGAAAATTGGGTGCATTTTCGTGAAAAACTTCTGAGAGCAAAAATATGCAGCGGGACCAGTTCTATTCGATCGTAGAAATAAAATTTAGATTGCGATAAAAATTGGTGGAAAAACTAAAAATTTTAGATATTCCTTGAATGAAATCAGGAATTCCGGATTTTCAAAATCTCGAAGTCCTGAGGATTCTAAAAATGTATACATTGTTGGGGTTTACTCCAACGGTTAATCTGCTATAAACGGGGGCACCTGTGGGGATTTCCATTTGATGGGGTCCGTGTCCATCGGATTTCCCACGGAGGTGGTTCCAAGCCCCCCCCCCTCCGCATAAGCTTTCATCTTCCTCTGTCTTTTAAAATATTTCAGAGAAAGTTTTGAAAAGTATTTTTTTGAAAAGTATAGCTTTGCTAAGTCCAACTGCACATTTTTGCTTGCTCTTACAAGCCCTTCACGAAAATGCACCCAATTTTCGGAATTCCAGGTTTTCCATATTCCCGGATTTTAACTTTTTCAATACCGACAAGATGGGTATCGTTCAAAAGCTCTTCACGAGCTGAACAACTTTTATAATAGGACGGGTTAGGACCCGATACTCATATTTGGATTCGCAGCCAGGAGTGTCATTTCAAATGTGTTGTGCCTCAGTGTGTCAGGCTTTCTGCACAGGCTCCTGTTTACTTACCAATTTTGTGGTCCCCATTTACTGACCAGCTAGGAATGGTTAGCTGGGTTGACTAGAGAAAGGGATAAAATCCTTTTTGCACTGTTGAACAGTGCGTCTTTGAGTTTGGTTTTTCGTATGGATTTCAAAAAGGACAGGCAACTTAGTCTTACCCTAGCCCTTGTAACGGAATCCTTTTTATAACTGGGTTTGTTATAGTGATAGTCTTAAGTTAAAGGATAAAGAAAATGATAAAACAAGCAAAAGTCTAGTAAGTTCCGCGCCCCGCGAATTTAACATTTTATGAGCGGACCACAAACTTTTTATTGCCTTTAGTTTGGTGGGTGGGAGACAGCAATCGCCCTCCTACACTCCGCTGCATTTTTATTTTAATTTGCCTTTAGTTTTAACTGCGGTTCCCTGGGAAGAAATTGCCCAAAAAAGCTAAAACTACGGTGAAATAGGCCGGTTTTTTTACTTTTCCTGTTTTTACTAAGCCAAAGCCAGCCAGTATATATATACCCTAAATTCAGTAATAGTTACCAATATATATATGGCCTTAGACCAGAAATTCGGCCAAGCCGAGATTGCAAATCTTTACCTAAAAATTTGGCACTTTGCGGGCACCTCTTAGTGAATAGGGAAGCCCATAAATTGTGGGCGGAAGAAGCCCACTCTCACACGGTAAACAACCCTAGGCAAACTTTTTTAATACGGACTTGTAGGAGAACAGAATCAGTAAATTTCGACAAGGGGGTTTGGGAGCCAAATAGTAGCCTACCCAAAGGAAAGCCAGCAACCAACCAATGTCTTGTTTCCACCCCAACCCAAGCCAAAAATTCAGTTTCTAATATATTCAGGAAAAATTGTTCTGAAAATCCTTGAGGTCTGCCCGATAATTATATAGCAGTCATTGGCTATTCATATTCTTACAAAATTTAGGTATCAATTGCTGTGTGTTCTTATCTGTTTTCGTTGGGAGAGTTGAAATTTCGAAACTGTTGCGAAATTTATTTGCATGCGCTTGCATGCATGCAAATGCATTTGCACATGCGCCAAAACATCTCCCGACAAACGTTGATGAATCTGGACAAATTATACATTAAAATAAAGCTAAAATGGTAAACTGCGGTACCCTGCAATTAGAATTTTAATTTAGGTCTTTGAAATTTTTTAATTAATTTTTAAAGGACTAAAATTTGACTTAATGCTCAAGTCGTGTTAAATTTTAATCCTTCAAAAATTATTTAAAAAATTTCAAAGCCCTAAATTAAAATTCTAATTCCAGGGTACCGCAGTTTGACATTTTAGCTTTATTTTAATGTATAATTTGTCAATATTCATCAACGTTTGTCGGGATATTTTTTGGCGCACGCGAAAAAATGACAACTTTTTAAAGTTCCTGTGAAATGAAGTGAAACATGAAATCTCAACTTCGAGGTGAAATTACTCGACAACCGTAAGAGCTACGTCTTCAATTTTAAAAACTTGTCAAAATATACCATTTGGACAATAAAATATGTAAAAATCAGCGAGATCGGAGAAGGTCGAAAAAATGACCCAAAAATGGCCCCCCTTAAGGTGGTGATTCCTTTTGGGCACATATTGTTGATTGACGGTTCAAATCAAGATGAAATTTGATGAAACTTTCTAAAATAAGTTCTTTTGGCATTCTATCACCCTTCGCGCAATCCCGCATCATAAATTTCGACGTCTCCGTTCAGGGTGGTTTTTGTCAATTTTTGACAGTTAGGCAGTTGCTGTACAGCTATGATTATTTTCATTCGAAAGATCTTGTTGAGCTCTATATTTTTGCTCTTTGACGTACCTTTCTAGCTTTTCGCTATCGTGAGATATAGTCGATTTTCCTATTTTGGCGTTGAAAACTTGTCATTTTTGAAGAAATCAAAAAATGCGCCATTTCTTGAGCTACGTAAGCTGTAAAATTAAACTACGGGTGTCAATTTGAAGGCCTAGTCGAGACCGATTATCCGTGGCATTATAATCTTCTAACTGCTGCCGCATACGCTGCTATCATAGAAAATGTAGTTTTTGCAAAAACATGACCAAATTTTTTCCAGCGATCGTGGAGCATTTACTATGCAAGCAAAATGGTTGCCACTTACTGGACTTGTTTTACACTAAAATTCCCAGGGACCCTTTTTTAGTTGTCCCGATTGCTGCTTTCTAGCTAAAGTGGTTGCTTGCCAAAGTTTGGAACAGTATGCAAAATTCAGGTTGCGCAAACATTTTAGCTAATTTCTTTATAACGAAGAGCGGTTTCACAATCACTAAAAAAGGGTCCCCAGCAGGGGCGCAGCCAGGGGGCATGCGGCCGCATGCCCCGTCAGGATTTGGAGTGGAGGTGACAAAAGTTAATTTCAAAGCAGAGCAAGAAGAAAACAATTTTGCGTCGTCTGCGCTAATTAAATTTGAATTATATATATTTATAATTTAAAATTTTATTTATTTAATTTATTTATTTTTATTTAAACTGGCAAAACTGAAGAAACATTACCAACTGATGCTGCAACTTTTTGTTTGATTATCTCAATTCCTGTCGTCAAGAACATCGAAAAACTAAATGCAGATTATCATTAAATCAGCGATTTTTGGACAATTTACTGTCAAATCAGGCCGATTTCGTCTTTCAGAAGAAAAAAGTAGGAAAAAGTAGGAATTTTTGACCCAACGTAGGAAAAAAGTAGGAACATACGAAAAAGTAGGAAAAAAGTAGGAAAAGTAGGAACTGTCCGAGCACTGTCTGTCCAAACTAATGGAATCCATGGTCAAGAAGAGGATACAACATTTCCTCGACTCCCGCAACTTTTTTAGCCCGGCCCAAGCGGGCTTCCGGCCGGGCGCTTCCACCGAGGACCAAGTACTGCGGCTGACGCAGTCTGCGATAGATGGATTCTTTATTTTCCAACTTTTTGGAATAATTTTTTCACAAACTTGCTGGTCACGTACTAAGGTTCGATGCTTTAACTGCTACTGGGGACGGCTCCATATAGTACAGACACACCAATTATACAATAGATACGTACCCAAAACAACGTAGGGGGGTCTGGGGGGCAGAGCCCCCAGAAGTTGAGAAATTTTTTAAATTAACGGCAGAAACGGCATTGAAAAGTTGTATTCCTTTAGCTTTCGTATTGAATATTTCTTGGGTTGTATGACAACTATTTTTAGGCTCTGACTTAAGGTTGGTTCTTCAGAAAACGTACAGTTAAATGCTATTTACGAATATTTGCACGCAGTACGAAAATAAGTTATACGCAACTGTATAAGTAGAAGCATTAGGACTTAGGAGAATAAAACACCCATAACCATGTTGATGCAGAAATGCACAAAACCATTCTAAACCATTGGAAACAGGCGGGGGTCTGGGGGCGGCAGCCCCCAGTTAAAAGCTAGAGCTTTCAAGTTTCATACTTTCATAAATTTCAAGAATTGATCAGCCAACAACCGCAGGCACAAAAATGTTTAGTTGTTCTGTTGTAGTTGTTTCCTGGTTGGGGGCTCACTAAAAATCAAAATCCCGGGGGGAGTCAGACGAAAAGGGGGATTCAAACTCCCAACTCCCCTCCTTGGATACGCCAACGTCCGCATGCCCCGTCACAAAGACCTGGCTGCGCCACTGGTCCCCAGCTATTTGATAGTGAAATCGAATGATGTGGCCGATGCCTCACGAAAACATTTACTTTAGTCTACAAAAAATCTGAAAAATTAAATTATTTCGAAAATGCAGTAACATAATTTCCAAGAACTAAAGCTGGTTTCGTTGTATTCATTAGAAAGAGCAAATATTAAGCTGCATTTTGATATAAAAATGGCTTCTTTACTCCAAGTAATGGTTGAGTAATAATGGTTCAAAGTTGATGTCTCCAAAAGGAATCACCACCTTAAGAGGAAACATAAGAGTGTTCCTAACATTCAATTTTTAAAAGAAAATCGTGTTAAGACTTTAGTGTTAAAATTTAAGAGCAATCTCCAAGTTGTTTTGTGAAACAAGTTTAAGAGGTCCTCCTAAGTTGCTTGGAAAGACCTCTTAACTTTTGACTTAGGAGCAGCTTTAAGAGCAAAATTTAGGAGGGCTTTGTGAAACGCGGCCGAAGCAGGCAAGCGTTTATTTCTCCATGATTAATGCTTGTATCCTTCGTGTATCCGCGTGCTAACCTGCTTTTACCTCATTTTCTTGATGTAACTATTGTTGTTATCTCTACTGAGATCTCTAGAGGGCTAGTGTGGGGGAGACTCTCTGGTTTAAAGATTTCTACATCCAATATGGATAACCCCGACGCGGTCGCAGTTATCGGCCCTGGGGTGCGTTTCACAAAGCCCTCTTATCTTTAGGAGCTCCTAAATTTGCAAGTTAAGAGCAAAGTTAAGATTTACCTGTTTCATGAAGGGCTCCTAGTTTAGGAGAGCTCTTAAAGTTCGCTTCTAAAATCGGAGCACGTTTTAGCACTCCTAAACCAGAGCAATCTCCAAGTAATTTTGTGAAACCGTTTAGGAGGTCCTCCTAAGTTGCTTGGAAAACCCTCTTAACTTTTGACTAGGAGCAGCTTTAAGAGCAAAATTTAGGAGGGCTTTGTGAAACGCGGCCCCTCTGTGGAGAGACCTCGCGACAGCTCACAGGCTAGCGGGCGGGAGGTGAGTTCCTACCTACCTACCTACCTGCAATCCTCTTTCTGTGCTTAGCACAGTCATTGGGTTTTTTTATAAAACCTCTGGCTATGTTGCAGCACAGATAGAGCCGATCTGGCTGTCCTTCTTTGGACAACCAGGCAGGAGCTCCAGGGAATAGTTCTCCCTGCATAAAAAGCGCTCTCTCCTGTTTTGGACTAATGTCTGCAGGCAGGCGTTTTTCATTATTTATCTATGTTTACTTTCTGGTGTTATGCTGATTAACTTTCCAAGATACGAAAATACCAAACCCAAGAAAATCAATCAATGTTTGATCAGATTCCAGGCATGTCCATGGTGTACATGTATATACATGTACGTGGTGTATGCAGTAAATGCAGTTGTTTTTGTTTACTGTTTCAGGTATCGAATGAAAAAGAAAGCAGAGAAATCAGCCTTCTCTACCGTGGTACAGAAAGAAGAAGATCGGAATACAGAATTGAAGGCCAAAGTGTCCGATTTGGAAAGAGAATTGGGCTATCTTCGTTGTTTGCTGTCTGAGCTGCAGTCGCTGAAAAGTACAAGCAGTAGCGGCGCTGTTAACAAAATTACTCTACCTGCGCATACTAGGATGCTTTAAAGTAAACAAATCAGTTTTTACAACTCCTTCATTGATCGGTGGGAACGTTTCATAAGAAATCAGCAGGCCGCAGCTGCTATCTGTCTGTAATTGTCTCTGATAATACAATACATTAAGTATTTATTTCTTGGCACGTATATTGGAGTGTTTACTTACCTTTAAATTCTAATCTTCGGTTTTTGTTGTGTTGATGTGTCTGTGTAAATATTTGTTTGTGGTTGCTTACTATATTATATTCACCATACTCTTATTATTCATATTATTCGTTATTATTTACTCATAATACGGACGTACGTATGTTTATTTTTCTGGATATCTAGCTTATGTATGTAATGTACAATGTTGACTCATTTCTTTGTTTGCTGTCCATGTGATTAGTTACTCGTGTGCGTAACCAGAATTTCAAACGAACTGCTAATTCTGATCAAGAGCTTACCTGCTTCTAAACATTTGTTTTTCAAAGTTTGACATGTTTGGATTCCAAACAGATAAGCAGAAACTCTGTGATGAGTAGAAATTATTTAGAAAGTGTATACAGAAACCTTGAATCTGAAAGAAAAAATTCAGTTATTTTACCATTTTATTATGAATATAAAATCAGTTTTTATTTCAATAACAAAAACAGAGAAAACAGTCTGATTTTACTAACAGTGGATTGGAGTGTACGCACGCTAGTGACATTGTTAGATGGAATTGCTACTTTTATTTGCACGATGCATTTTATGTGTACGTATATGTGTGTTGTGTAGAACTAGTCGAACTTGAAATGATATGGACTGAATGTTGAAAGTATGTGGTGTGGCATAGGGACAGTTTCAAATAATTTTAGATTAGCGTCGAAGTGAAAAACTGCATTATATATTTTGTTTGCATTGCAACATGCTTGCACTTAGTTTTCTGCTCTGCGTCAGTTTTCCGGTATCATTCTTGTAGGTACAGGTACATTAGTGTGAGAATCTATACTGTACTGTACTTACATTAACAAGTTCATAAGTTAGTTTGTCGCACAACATTATTCATTATCTAAGGTGGAAGTACGAATTTCTTGTAGCTAGAATGTTAGCTCAGCTGGTACTACGGTCTCTTCTCTTTTGGTTTTTGGTATATAAACTGAAGACAAAATATATTAAGTTTCAGGCTATCAGGGTATTCAATTTTTCCAAGTTTTGCGAACTATTGCTTTCTATGTGCGTTTTTAATAAAAACCTTTTTCTGTGGGGAATATTTTTGCATCCTGCCAGCCAAGAGCGTTTTGTCGTCAGCACTCTGCTCTAACTTGGACTTGAAGACTTTGAATTTGAATTGAATGCACGTGGATGTAGTGTGAGAAATCAGGCTTCACAGCCAGCAGTTGTTGTCTTTCACGTGGATTGGTAGTAGGTGTAGGGAGATTTTGTCATTATTACTCCTGTTCTTAGCTACTTCGGTTGGATGGAGTAGATATGTACGACATAATCCCATGCAAATGATGTGTTCTATTCGTATGTGTGTTGTCAAATAAATTGCTTACGTGAAATTAGAAACCTTTCTTATTTAGGGACTTGGGATTCTTGGGAAGACTCAACTGAGGAAAACTTTTACAGACTTTCCCTCTAAAGACTCAACTGAGGAAAACTTTGGGTCTTTCCCATTATCCCCCCCATAGCTTCGTAGAAGTACTGAAGATGCATACTTTGACGGATTGAGGCGAAATTTGGTAGGGGTAGGTTTTCGGACCTGCTGATTTCAAAACTTTTAAAATTTTAAAATTTTAAAAAGTTTTTAAAAATTTAAAATTTTAGTTTGGTAAGGGGGGACCAAGAGGAACGGAAAAATTTTTTGCCTTCGATTTTGCTGAAAAGATGTATATAGGGGTTTTCGGGGTCGTAGGACACGAATCTGAAATCCGTTTTTCGATCCAGCTTTTTGTTAGCTCAATATAAGCTAAAGTTCTAAGCTTAAGATGTAAGCTTACCCTGAGCTAACGAAAAGCTGGATCGAAAAAAGGATTTCAGATTCGTGTTCTACGAACCCGAAAACCCCTATATGTACATCTTTTCAGCAAAATCGAAGACAAAAAAGTTTTCGGTTCCTCTTGGTCCCCCCTTACCAAACTAAAATTTTAAAATTTTTAAAAACTTTTTAAAATTTTAAATTTTTTGCATTTTTGAAATCAGCAGGTCCGAAAACCTACCCCTACTAAATTTCAACTCAATCCGTCAAAGTGTGCATCTTCAGTATTTCTACGAAGCTATGGGGGGGGGGATAATGGGAAAGACCCAAAACTTTTACAGACTTTAAAAGTATTTAAATCTTTTAAGGACTTTTATATTTAGAAATGGAAGAGACAAAACGTTTTGGTTGTTACCAAGATTATTTGTTACTGTTAAAAATTTTGAGCTTTTAAAAAATTTTTATTTCTAAAACTTGCATTTTAAAATGTTTGGAGATAGCAATATTTATGCCATCCTCTGGTACGCCTTTTCCAACAAAACTTAGCCGTTATTCTCCCTTTTATCTGTACACAGATGACCCAAATTTAGCTGCTTCCTCCCCAGCTTAGGATGGGAATAGTTGAAGAGATGTGGGATGTTGCAGGTGAATAAAAGGATTAGTGGATCAAGTAAACAATCTCCCTCCAGCCTCAATTGGGGGGGAGATTGTTTACTTGATGCTAACTTTCTCAAAACTTGACCCAATTGGTTAAAGCTTTATGTGGGTGCATTCCAACACATCTGATTGATTGGTAACAAAATTTTAAAATTTTAAAAATTTTAAGTTTTTTAAGGTGGTGATTCCTTTTGGGCTCATATTATTGATTGACGGTTAATATCAAGATGAAATTTGATGAAACTTTCCAAAATAAGTTCTTTTAGCATTCTAACACCCTCCGCGCAAATCCCGCTTCAAAACTTTGACGTCTCCGTTCAGGGCCGTTTTTCCCGATTTTTGACAATTAGACAGCAGCTGCATAGCTATCATTATATTCATTCGAAAGATCTTGTTGAGCTCTATATTTTTGCTTTTTGAAGCACCTTTTTAGCTTTTCTCTATAGTGAGATATAGCTGATTTTCTTATTTTGGCGTTGAAAACTTGTCATTTTTGCAGAAATCAAATAATCCGCCATTTCTTGAGCTACCCGAGCCGTAAAATTAAACCGAGGGTGTCAATTTGAAGGTCTCGTCGGGGGCCAATTATTCGTGGCATTATGATCCTCTAAATGCTATCCCGTACGCTGCTACCATAAAAAATGTAGTTTTTGCAAAAACATGACCAAATTTTTTCCAGCGATTGTGCAGCATTTACTATGCAAGATCGGGGGTTGCCACTTTACTAGACGTGTTTAGCACAAAAATACCCAGGGACCCTTTTTTAGTTGCCCCCATTGCTGCTTTCGAGCTAAAGTTGTCGCTTGCCAAAGTTGGGAAAAGTAGGCAAAATCCAGGTTGCGCATACATTTTAATTAATTTCTTTATAACGAAGAGCGGTTTCATAATAATTAAAAAAGGGTCCCCAGCTATTTGATAGTGGAATCGAATGAGGTGGACGACGCTTCACAAAAAAATTTACTTTAGTCTGCAAAAAATCTGGAAAATTAAATTACTTCAAAAATGCAGTAAAATAATCTCAAAGAGCTAACGTTTGGTTTACTGTATTCATTAGAAAGAGAAAATGTTAAGCTACATTTTGATATAAAAATGGCTTCTTAACTCGATGGAATGTATGAGTAATAGTGGTTTAAAGTTGATGTCTCTAAAAGGAATCACCACCTTAAGGGGCGACCAAGGGAAACCAAAAAATTTTTTGTCTCCGATTTTGCTGAAAAGTTGTATGTAGGGGTTTTCTGTGTCGCAGAACACGGATCTGAAGTCTGTTTTTCGATTCAGCCTTTCGTTAGTTCAGTGTTAGCTAAAGTAGTAAGCTTAAGATGTAAGCTTATACTAACTAACAAAAAGTTGAATCGAAAAAAGGACTTCAGATCCGTGTTCTACGACACAGAAAACCCCTATATACAACCTTTCAGCAAAATCGGAGACAAAAAATTTTTGGTTCCCCTTGGTCCCCCATTAAAAAACTTAAAAATTTAAAATTTTAAAATTTTGTTACCAATCAATCAGATATGTGTTGGAATGCACCCACATAAAGTTTTAACCAATTGGGTCAAGTTTTGAGTGAGATAAAGCGTTGGGGGGAGATAGTTTACTTGGGAATTTGGGGGGGGGGGAATTGTTTACTTGATCCGGATTAGTGAGGGCAGGACAAGAGTTGAGGTCGAACCCCAAACTTCGGTTCAGTTTATTCAAGAGTCCAAGATCACACACTTACGCTGGACTGCACAAAACAGTTTAAGAATAGCTGCGGAATAGCGGAAGGCTAATTCCTATATTTGAACGGGAATCCAGTAGTTAACCGTCTGCTATTGTTAAACTTTATTAGTGCAGTCCACGGTTGGTATACTGAACTGGAGACATGGTAATCGGGATCAGGGCTTTTTTGGTTTTCGGATTTGCGTCAACCTTGCGTCCCGCTAAACTTAAGTTGCGTCCCGTTAAGAAATCTTGCGTCCAGGCAGAATTCTTGTTTTAGCGTGTTGTTAGTGCGAAAACTTGTTTTATTTATGAAAATTTCGATAACTCCTGTAGTGTAACGCAATTTAGACTATTTAGAAAGTAGATGCTGCTTAGCTTAAATGCAGGACTACACGATTACCACAGAATATATGTAGATGCGACCAAGAGTATATAATAGGAAGAGTGGGAAGCTTGGCCCTTCCTAATGGAAATGGCCTGCGAGATGCTCGGCACATTAAGGCCGAAATCTCGGGGGTAGTGTTGTTGACCGGCCGGGTGGAAAACGGCCAGCCGGCGGCCGGCCGGCGGTTGACCGGCCGGCCAAGAGGTGCACTCGGCCGGACGGCCGGCTGGCCGGCCGGCCGGGCGGCCGTTTCAGGCCGGCCAGCCGGCCGTTGGACGGCCGTTTCAGGCCGGCCAGCCGGCCGTTGGACGGCCGGTAAACATTCGGCCGGCCGGCCGCGCTTATATTTCAGCGGTTTACCAAAATTTTCTCAGGAAATCTATTTTAAGTTGTGCTGATACATTTTCATATCTTGATTTCTTATTCTGGCACTCATGGGTCAGCCTTCCGGCCATTTTTAGTCTTTGATTCGCCAGCCGGCCGTTTTTGTCGTGATGGGCAGTTGAACGGCCGGCCGGCCGGCCGTTTCTGGCCGGCCGGGCCGTCGGCCGGCCAGCCGGTTTCGGCCGGCCGGCCGGCCGACTTCAGACGGTCGGCCGGCCGGTAACGGCCGGCCGACAAAAATTTCGGCCGGTCAACAACACTACTCGGGGGGGGGGGAACCGCTTACCGTTGTTCAGCATGCGTTTATCAGCGTTTGAACTAAAACGCAACTGATTGGCTAATCGCCTACATTATGTCAAATTTACGGGTATAAACGGACCCCCCCCCCGAGATCTCGGGGGTCCCGCTTAGCGTTGTTAAGCGTGTGTTTATATGCAGTCGAACTGAAATGCACTGATGAGGACTATGGTAGCTAAGTAGCCAATCAAATACATTTCAGTTCAATCGCATATAAACACACGCTTAACAACGCTAAGCGGGACCACCCCCCCCCCCGAGATCTCGGGGGGGTACGCTAATGCACGTAAATTTGACATAAGGTAGGCGATTAGCCAATCAGATGCGTTTTAGTTCAAACGCATTTAAACACATGCTGAACAACAGTAAGCGGTGCGGTACCCCCCCCCCCCCCGAGATTTCGGCCTTAATGTGCCGAGCATCTCGCAGGCCATTTCCATTAGGAAGGGCCAAGCTTCCCACTCTTCCTATTATATACTCTTGATGCGACCAATGTACAAGTACAGGTCGGGGGGTCTGGAGGGCCGAGCTCCTCAGAAGTTGAAGAATTTTTTGAAATTACAGAATAAGCCGTAGTGGAAATGTTTAAAAAGATTTTATTTGGCATATGTTGCATCGAATGCCTTGAGTCATTTTCGATATTATTGACACACATTATTCCGATATTTCAACGTTAGTTAAACCAAGAGTTAATAATAGCAAGAGTACGACACCGTACCCTTGCTAGTGTAATTGGCCTGTCATATGCTCGGAACATTAAGGCCGAAATCTCGGGGGGGGGGGGTCACGGTTAACACAGTCAACCATGTGTTTATATGCGTTTGAACTAAAATGAATCTGATTGGCTAATCCCCTACCTTATGTCAAAATTACGTGTATAAGGTGACCCCCCCCCGAGATCTCGGGGGGCTCAGCTTAACGTTGTTAAGCGTGTGTTTATATGCGTTTGAACTGAAATGCATTTGATTGGTTACTTAGCTGTCGTAGCCCTCACCAGTCCATTTCAATAGCAGCAGCTAAGCAGCCAATCAAATGCATTTCAGTTCAAACGCATATAAACACACGCTTAACAACGTTAAGCTGAGCCCCCCCCCCCCCCCCACAAGATCTCGGGGGGGGGTCACTTTATACGCGTAATTTTGACATAAGGTATGGGATTAGCCAATCAGATTCATTTTAGTTCAAACGCATATACACACATGGTTAACTGTGTTAACCGTGACCCCCCCCCGAGATTTCGGCCTTAATGTGCCGAGCATCTGACAGGCCAATTACACTAGGAAGAGTCCCGTGTCATACTCTTCCTATCATCTACTCTTGGTTAAACTAATTATGTTTCCGACGTTGTCATGGAACGCCAAGGTGCAAGGTCATGCCTCAATGTTACTCAGTATTATTTGTTCAGTTGTTGTCTACCTGCATCCATATCAGATCGTTTTGAACTAGTAAATTTCACTTCAACAAACATATAGATCTTATTAGGTGCATAATCGTGAACATTTATATTGTTCTCATTCAACAGGTCAGGCAGGATCAAGATTAGTTCAAGATAATCAGGATCAGATCAAGATAATACCATTAGTAGTAAGGGATGTGCTCAAAAATGCAGCACTAAAAATTCATATCAAAAGCGTATATACGCTTTCCAGCAGCCTAAGTTTTTTCAACATTGTAAAGCTCCTTGTACATCAGAGATGAAACTGGGTCACCGGGTCAGTTCGGGTCACTATATGTGGACCGGGTCACCGATTCACCGGGTCAGGAGCTCTGACCCGGTATTTTCGATTGGGCGAAATTTTTTGCTGTTAAAGCATATTTTTTAGAAATTTTACAAATTTTTGCCACCTTAAAACTCCAATATATAGTTCAAAAACTAGCAACAGGAATAATTATATAAACTTAATTTTCTAGTTTTTTTTAAAATGCTTGTCGCTGTAGTGTCCTCATAATATTTGTAATGTCCTGTCAAGAATGAGTCTAGCTGACTGTATTGTTATCATAAGAACGATTAATTCTAAAGAATCTCCGCTGAGTGAAACCCTCGGCCATACAACTGAATAAAATATTTTACCACAGTAACCATAAAACACAGTGCTTACGTTAAGCCAGGAAATTAGAATTGATGATCATAGAGTATTTTGTTTCATACTGACTCAACAGGTTATGCAGTTCACTTCATAAGTGCGAGTGCGAAATTGTGCATATCAACTTTGATCTGGCGTAATACTTACAATATCTAGTGTCAAAAGTTTCATTCAGGAAAGCAAAAATTTTGCCCAAAACTTTTAGACGCCAAAATTTTTAGACGCCAAAATTGTGCAAAAAGATCAAAGAACACCCACAGCACCCCAATATAAGGATTTTAGATTTTTCCAAGCTTGAACCTGAATTTTCAAAAATACCGGGTCACCGGGTCAGGGCTCGACCGGGTCACCGGGTCAGTAAATAGTGACCCGGTTTCATCTCTGTTGTAAATATAGCAGCAATCACGCTAAAGGACGCTGGATACTGTAAGTTACGCATAAGTGAAAGCTAGGAAAACGTATTCAACTCGTAGAAAGATTCGGAACAATTCAGAATTTACTGTCAAAATTCGCAAACCGAGCTGGGCAAATCTCACAAAATGACTTCAAGACAACACCTCAAATACTTTCACAATAATTCCAAATTAAACACAAATTGATAGCGCCAATAAATTTACTAAATTCTTTAAGAAGCTACCAAAATTATTCGCTGAATGAGGGAGCCCAGACTTGTCTACGAGAATCCTAGAGGCAAGAGTACATAATACATAAGAGTATGACAGCAGGCATGCAGGGTTTTTTTTTGGTTTTCGGATTTGCGTCAACCTTGCGTCCCGCTAAATTTAAGTTGCGTCCCGTTAAGAAATTTTGCGTCCAGGCAGAAATCTTGTTTTAGCGTGTTTTTAGTGCAAAAATTGTTTTATTTATAAAAATTTCGATAATTTCTTTAGTGCAAAGCTATTTAGACTATTTAGAAAGCTGATGCTGCTTAACGGTAATGCACGATTAATACAGGACTATCTACCAAGAATATAGATGCGTCCAACATACACGAGGGGGGGTCTGGGGGGTGGAGCCCCCCAGAAGTTGAAGAATTTTTTTGAAATTACAGAATAATCCGTAATGGAAATGTTTAAAAAGATTTTATTTGGCGTCTGTTGCAGAACTTAATTTTCGATATATATATATATATATTATTGACACACATTATTCCGATATTTCAATGTTAGTTAAACTAATTAGAGTATTAAAAATTTATGAAATATTTAGGAATATCATTGAGAAGAAAGGTAGCAAACATTAAAACATACATTCGGTTTCGCAAACTTTGACAACTGGTGATCCTTAATAATAGCAGGATTATTGCAAATGAGCACCGGGGGGTCTGGGGGGCGGAGCCCCCCAGAAGTTGGAGATTTTTCGAAATTACGGATTAAATCCGTTGTGGAAATGTTTAAAAAGATTATTTGGCAACTGTTACATCTATTCTAACTAAAGCTCCTAACGCTAATGCATTTTTTGTGTTAATTGCATCTGTGAATTCTTGAATTTTGAATAAACTCAGTATAAAGTCAATAGAGAAGCGTGTATGCCCCAGGCAGCGTTATTCAACTGCAAAACAGTGAAGCATTTGTAAATACTATTAACGTTAGTTACAATAAATGGATAGTGAATTGCTCGTACATAGGTCTTTTGTATTTGAAAATTTCAGAAAAATGGTAATCTTGCATTATTTTAAGTTGCCATTTGTGTATTTTTTGCGAAAAACGTTTTTTAGAAGAACCAAAAAATTTGGATATTCTGCTTTTGCGACAGTTACAAATTTTGTTAATTTCGGGATTTTACTTTGGTACTAATCTTGATCCTGCCTGACCCAGAGTTGGAAGTGGACAAGAATTTCAGTGTCCACGTCCACGTTTGTCCGCGCAGGTCTTGTCCACGTCCGCCCGCACATGCCCGCATGTCCACGCTTTAAAATGTTGTCCACCAGCGCCCACGTTTTAAAACCGATGTGCCTTTGAGGATTTTTCAAAATTTCACCTTTGCTTGTTTTATGTTTATGTATGTTTTAAGTTTGTGTTTTCTCTGAAATCTACTTTTTCGCAGTATAAAAACATGGACTTTTGTAGCATTTAATACCATTGTTAGTACATAGGTTTCGTTTTAGTAGGTTTTTATAGGTTTTTATTTTTGTAGGTTATAGGTTTTTGTTTTAGTACACGCGCGACGGGAGACTAAGTAGCTAAAAATGTTTTGCCCAATGTCAACGAAAAGCTGCAAAAGTTGTAGAGAGAGAGTTTTTATGGAGCGCTGACCACAGATCTGAAATTTTTTTCGGTTTAATGCTTAATTATAAGCTTTTCTGGGACACAAAATTATGGCTTATTCGTATGTTCTTAGAACTGGTTGATTCATCAATTTGATGCAATTGCAGCTATGACTAGGACAATCATCAGCGCAACGGCGTGCATATATATTGAATTCTGAGCGAAGATAAGAATGTCGTTACAAACTGTTGGCACAAATTTTGAAAAATCATACGTGAAATTTCAAAATATTTTCATAAAAGAGCACGGCAAAATTTTGTCCACATTTGTCCACGTTTGTCCACGTGGACAAACTTCCTGTCCATGTCCACGTGGACATGCGGGTACCCGCGGGCGGTGCGGGTACCCGCGTCCACCTTCCAACTCTGGCCTGACCTGTTGAATGAGAACAATATAAATGTATAAATATATATAAATGTATATAAATGCACCTAGTAATCTCTATGTATTTATTGACGTGAAATTCATGAGTTCGAAAAAATCTGATATATATGGATGCAGGTGGACAACAACTTAACAAATAACATTGAGTAACATTGAGACATGACCTTGCACCTTGGCATTCCATGACAAAGTGGGAAACACCGGGGGTCTGGGGGCGGAGCCCCCAGGACTCGAAGAAATTTTTGGAAAAAAACGGACAAATT
>JASAND010004069.1:0-21200 GCA_030248195.1 Trissonchulus latispiculum | reverse complement strand
TTTTGCGTCCATTTAAAATTATTGTTTTAGCGTGTTTTATATGCAAAAATTGTATTCTTTATAAAAATGTCGATTATTTCTTTAGTAAAACATAATTTAATCATATGAAAAAGTACTAGAACGGTGATGCTACTGAGCAGTAATGCTCGATTACAAAATATGTGAAATATGCCCTACACACACGACGGGGGGTCCGGGGGGCGGAGCCCCCCAGAAGTTGAGAAAATTTTTTGCGATTACGGAAAAATCCGTAATGCAAATGTTCAAAACGATTTAATTCGCATCTGTTATATCTAACACATATCATGACCAATTTTTGATATTATTGACACACATTATTCAGATGTTTTGATGTTATAGTTAAACTAATTAAGAATTAGTTAAATAGCTATAAAATTAATATCATTCAGAACAAAGGCAGTAATCCTGCTTTGAAAACTCAGAGAACTAATGAATCCCGGAAACATTATGGCAAACAAGCAGCGGGGGGTCTGGGGGAGTCGGAGTCGGAGCCCCCCAGAAGTTGGAGAAATTTTTTGAAATTACGGATAAATCCGTAATGAAAATGATTAAAAAGATTAATTTGTCATCAGATACATTTAACTAAAATACCTAATGCATTTTTTGTGTAAATTACATTTGTAAATTATAGAATTTTGAGTTGTTTTCATTTTGAGAAGTAATAATCAATAAACAAAGAGCGTGCATGCGATGCGTAGTGCAGCATTATAATCAAAGGCAAAACAGCGAAATATTAACGTTGGTTACGAATACGAACCCTTTAATGCCTGAATTTCTTAAGGACAAACGTTTTTCGATGACTGCGCTAGAATGCTTTAAATGAACCAAACCAAAAATTGGATGCTCTACAAATTTGGTTGACTTTTGGTAATTAAGATTAACCCTCAGAAGCTGAAAATGTTTTGAAAATTCAGTCAAGAACAAAATTTAGACTTTAAAAACTGTGCTAATGCAATTGTATGAACCTCACTACATTACATGATCCCAAAAGTTTGGCTATTCGGCTACGGCTGCAAATTTTATTAATTATGGGCTTTGACCTATTATGTATCGATACAGGTTGATAACTCAACTAATAACTCAACAAGTGCTGACACATTACAGAGCGTTGGCATTCGATGACATAGTGGAAGACACCAGGGGGTCTGGGGGGCGGAGCCCCCCAGAAACCGAGAAAATTTTTTTTGGAAAATATGGAAAAATTGGTACTGGAAACATTTAAAGTTTTCACTCTTACAAAAGTGAATTTTCTCCCGAAATAATGTTGCGTCTAGCTTGCGTCCCGTTAAAATTTCGTTGCGTCAAGATAAGAAACTTTGTGTCCAGACGCACTTCTGGACGCAAAAAAAACCCTGCTTGTATCTTTCTAGTTTTGATGAAAACAGGAACAGAGTCTCTTTCGCAGTAAATTAATTTTTGAAATGTTTGATAGGAAGCTTTCAGCCATTTTGTGTAATGTTCGCTCCATTTGGTAACATTTGGACTTGACCCATCAAAAGCAGGTCGCGGGTGCGGGCCAAGGAGGCCAAGGTCAAGATTTTTGACCCGCTTCCAACTCTGCACGTACGTACACGCTGTGCAGATTCAAAGCGCGTAGAGGATGTGCATTTTCTAAAGTGGTGTGCGTACACAATGTGCACTTTCCATTGCGCGTAGCAGGTATGCATTTTCTAAATACACGGCCAGGCCCGGGACCCGATTCAAGGCACGAGCACAACTCTAGTTGAAAAGTAATTAGCGAAGTAGCGAGAATGGGTTGCCGCTGCCTTTTCCCTTTAGAGACACGGGGTCTTTCAGAAGAATGCAAAAGTATTTTGCTCGTATCGTAACTTTCGCTAGACGCATTTCCCGAAAATTCCCCAAGAAGAAAAGTTATTCAGCTCGACGAGCTCTTTCATTTGAGTACCATATCGACCACTTTTGAAGAAATTTTTAAAAATCCTGATTTTCGTGAATTCCCGTATTTTCAGTTTCTCGGTCATAACTTTCGCTAGACGTATTTCCCGAAAATGTCGCATGAAGGAAAGTTGTTCAGCTCGGCGAGCTCTTTCATTTGAGTACCATATCGACCACTTTCGGAAAAATTTTTCAAAATCCGAAATTTTCCGGGTCCAATATGTCGAAATCCGTAAATTTTCCGGAAATTTCGATTTCAGTTTCGAAATCAACGCTATCGAATTACCCTATGACCAACTTTTAAGCAAAATTGGAGACAAAAATTTTTTACGTTTCCCTTGGTCCCCCTTACCATTCTAAAACATTCCGGGATTCGGCATTCCCGGAATCCGGGAAATATCGGACTGCCCGCGCTTCAGTCAACAGTTTACCCCACCCCCAACCCCCCCTAAAAATTTCAGCCCAATCGGTCAACCCTAGCAAAAGTTAGAGGGGGGGGGACAGGGGCTGGACACGAGAATAATAAAGGGACATACCCAGATGAAAGGGTTGCCTTTTTTGTGTAAAAAGCGGCAACCAAACAAGATCGGATGCTTCTACCAACGATCGATTAACAATGGAAAATCAAATTTTCCACGACACCGTCGGAAAAACTACCCCCAGCCAATTGAAACTGACCAACCTTAACCGAGTTCTATTCAAACCAAATCTGTGTACATCCGTACTACCCCACAGCTGTCTACTACCCCTACGTTCACAAGCTGTATTTTTAATTTCAGACGTTGCCATCTTTCATGAAAACAAACGAGGAATTGTGGAACAATGCTGTATTGGGATGTGCTCATACTCATATCTGAAATCATATTGCTGTAGCAATGCATAATGTTCTTTCATTTAGCTTTGAAAATTTCTACTATCACATTGTTGTTGTCTAAAGCACACATTCGACACTAGAAGCTTAGAAAGAACCGGCATCAGCTGTTATCTACTTCATAAGCCACTACTTAATCTAGTTGTTACGGAATGACTATACTTCGTCGTTTTGCTGTCACCTTTTCTTGTAGTCTCGTCTGTGGTGTACATAAGAGAAAAAGTTTGATCGTTGAACAAAACCAGGTTGGAAATCCAGTTTAGGAAAAAATAAAATTGGCAGTTAAGGTGGTGATTCCTTTTGGGCACATATTGTTGTTTGGCGGCGTAAATCAAGATGAAATTTGATGAAACTTTCCGAAATAAGTTCTTTTAGCGTTCTAACACCCTCCGCGCAATCCCGATTCAAAAATTCGAGATTTCCGGTCAGACCGGTTTATCCCAATTTCTGAGCGTTTGGCAGCTGCTATACAGTTATAACTATATTCATTCGAAAGATCTCATTGAGCTTCACATATTTGCTTTTTAAAGTAAGTTTCCAGCTCTTCTCTACCGTGAGATATAGCCGATTTTCTTGTTTTGGCGTCGAAAACTTGTCTTTTTTGCAGAAATCAAATTATCCAACATTTCTTGAACTACGCAAGCCGTAAAATCAAACTAAGGGAGTCGATCTGAAGGTCTCACAGGGACAAATTATCCGACGCATGATCGTCTTCCAACTGCTATCCTGTAGGCTGCTATCATAAAAAATGTAGTTTTTGCAAAAACACGACCAATTTTTTTCCAAAGATTGTGGAGCATTCACCATGCAAGTTGGAGGGCTGCTACTGAACAAATGTGTTCTGCACAAATATACCCAGGGACGATTTTTTAGTTGCCCCGATTGCTGCTTTCTAGCTAAAGTAATCGCTTGACAAATTTGGAAAAAGTAGGCAAAATACAGGTTACGCACACATTTCAGCTTATTTCTCTATAACGAAGAGCGATTTCACAATAAATAAAAAATCGTCCCCAGCTATTTGATGGAGGTATCGAATGATATAACCGATGTCTCGCGAAAAAATTTACTTGGGTCTGCCAAAATTCTGGAAAATTATACTTCTTCTAAAATGTGTTAAAAATATTTTCGAAAAGCAACATTAGTTTCGTGGCATGCATTAAAAAGAGAAAATGTCAAGCTACATTTTGATATAAAAATGGCTTCTTAACTCCAAGTAATGAATGAGTAATAATGGTGCAAACTTTATGTGACCAAAGGGAATCACCACCTTAAGTTGCTTCTACAACTGCAGCCAGGTTCAAGGTTGGTATTAAGCTCTACATTTTATTATAGCAGAACAACAACATAATTTAACATCAGTACATACAGCACGAGCACAAAGAACGAGCTTCTCAAAGCCGAGACGAGACAAGCCGAGTAATACTCTTTTGTGTTTGGCAGTTTTCAATGTTCATGTTAGCGGCAATGTTCACAAATGCGGGTGCGGGTAACCTGTGCCAAAGGCCTAATGCTTGCGTTGTTAGGGCTGACTGACATGACCTGATTCAGAAGAAATTGCAGATCCCGAAACAATTTCTTCATACTCGAGATTCAGAGAAAAAATAGTGAGATGGCAGGTTTCAAGGATCCAATACGGAGAAGGCATGGGAACAGTTACCAAATACGGACTACCAGAGACGTCAGCCTATATAACAAAGCGTTGTTGACAAATTCGATGCCCGTGCTCCAGATACTCCTTCCTTGTCACGACCATGTCATCAAAATAAGGTGAAGTCGTTAAAAGACGACCTCCTTCCCACGCATAACATTCTGGACTAAAACAATGGATAATACGATAAGACATGAATGCGCAATGGTAATGTAGGTAATTTTCAAATGAAACATTGTAAACAAACTGGCCTGAACAGCCAATTTTTTGGGAAACTTCGGACGTCACTGCGATGCAAACGTCCTTGCTAGTTGCAATATCTCAATACAGCTAAACCTTTACACGCATAATGCTTAATTTATACACATATTATTTACTTAGTTTACAATAATACACGTTTCCGTTCTAACTAGAGATGCAGCGGGGCCGCCAATACCGGAGCCGGGGCCAACTCACGGTTTCGGTGAGATCCGCTGGGGCCGGGACCTTAGAGGCACGAAGTCGCTCAATGTCTAAAACGTTAGAGCAGTCATAAAAAACCGGGTAAAAACGTATAAATACAGCTGAGTTCACGCCTCAGCGGAGGCACAGAGCAGACAACCGATGAAGGAGCCGGAGGCAGCCCCGGTGCATCCCAAGTTCAAACATAGATCAAATTTAGACTTCTGAAACCGGCAAACTGCAAACAAATTGCAAACCTCTCGGATATTGTAACATTCACATCAACAGATGCATTGGTCAAGGCTCTGACATCACTCAGTCTAAAAAATTTAAGCACAGAAAATTATTACCAACAATAGAAAAATCCAGGCATTACGTTAACAAAACAGAAACTATACAAATTTCCCGTCGAGTGCTTCACACTATCTTGATTTATTCCTTAGCATCAACAGCAGCAGCGAACACAGATGCGAATTAAATGTGGGAGTAGTGTCAAAAGAAGTACGTGCGTGCATGATTATTAATTATTATTATTATTATTATTGGGATATTAATACGAGTCTTTTTTTATGATTATATTACTTGGCCTGCATAAACACCGTTCCCCCAAAATGGATGCTCATGGCATCCTCGACTTTACTCTGGCAAATATTATAGGGGAGCGCGAGAGCGCTCCCCTATAATATGGGTGTAAAAGGCTCAGTGCGGTAATATGGGTGTAAAAGGCTCAGTGCGGTCCTTGGAGACCCGTTCGAGCTCCGTGCCAGCTAAATACTCAACCAAACTGGACAATTTTGGTATCGTTGGAATCTACACGACGAGTACTACAAGTCGCAAAAAAGTTTTGGTCAAAATTTCCAACTTTGAAAATTTTCGCTTCCGGACAAGTTAGGTCCGTTTGTTTTTTTCCGTGTAAGTCACGCTTGGAAAAATGCAATTTTCTATCGGAGTGTTAGAACGATATGGGCAATTTCAGCAGGTGAAGTTTGGTTTTTCTGAACGTATATACCCCGAAAGTGAACCTTTTTGATATTTTTTCGCTGTTTGGCCCGGCCAGCTATCTGTACGGCCGGCCAAAAGTGGACTTGGCGCTAAAATGGCCAAAAATGGCCAATTTTTTGTCAAAGCTACAAGACTCAGGGAAGACGCTAGAGAGGCGTGGTTTGTTGCATAAGGATCTACGGAAGGGTTTATATGTCCTAACGAGGGCGATTTTTGATATCTGGCCAGAATCGTTCTGGCGGCCGGCCCAAAGTTGCTCCGGCCAGTCCCAACTCAACAGGAAATAGTCAAAAATAGGCCTAAATATGCTGTTTTGGGCAATAAAGTGGGACGCATATAAAGGTTATCTGGGTCGCTGAACACGATGAGCATAGTCGCAGCTCTGTGCGGTGTTGCTATCGTGCTGTACTATTAGTAGCACGCTGCCTGTAGACTTACTGTAAACGGCTAAACATATGAAACTTGGTGAAAATTATGTCTGTAGTAAGGGAACTGTAGCTATGTTAGTTGGCGCACTCTCTAGCTTCCACCGTGCTGTAATGTGCTGCCCCAAACACAGCACCTTCGATAACAAGTTATTCATTCGTCAGTATTTGAAATTCGGCATACAGATAGTTTAGGACATGACAAACTATTATAGATACGTTTCGTGGTTGCGCTGCAGTGGAGTGCTGCAGAAGTACAGCACGGCCTGTAACTAGATACAGGTAAGTTGCAATCGTCCGAAATTTTGCACACAAGTGCGGCAGAGCATTGCAAATCGTGCCGTATGAGTTTCCTTCACCGACAGTAAAGTTTGCATCTGGTTGCGCTGCAGTAGAGTGCTGCTGAAGTACAAAGTACAGCACGGCCTATAAGTAGTTACAGGTAAGTTGCAATCGTCCGAAATTGAGTATGCAATTACGGAAGAGCATTGCAAATTGTGTTTTATGAGTTTCCTTCACTGACAGTAAAGTTTGCATTTGGTTGCGCTGCAGTAGAGTTCTATATGCTATATACAGCAACTAAAACTATTGCAGCCATGGGTACTAGATGTTGGATTTCTGTCAAAATAGAGAAAAAGGAAGAACTTGGAACTTTTCAAGCTTCTTTGTTCTGTACTTTCGGTTGACGATTAATGATTGGCGGAATTTTTAAAGTTTCTTTCACACAGCTTTAACGTTTTTGCTTTTTACTGAGAACCTTAAAAATGAAATAGGACAAGAATAAAAATGCTCCGGTGGAGCATGAAAAATGCAATATGGGTGACATTCGGTTGTAAATGGACAGAGGACTAGGTTTTAAAACGCTAATATGGGGGGGACAGGTTGTAAATGCCAGGATGACTAGGTTAAAAGCGCACTAATATGGACCAGCTTCGCTGAACAACCCATATTCGCGAAAACTGCCCAGAGTTTCTACCGGCTGCTGCTTGCTGTTGCTATCGGCAGTTCTTCAGAAAATTGTTACAATTACAAAGTACAAATTGTTACAATAAGACAATAAAGGTCAAACAATAAAGACAGGAGTGGAGCATGCGTACCCGCGAATATGGGTTGTGCAGCGAAGCTGGTCCATACTAGTGCGCTTTTAACCTAGTCCTCCCGGCATTTACAACCTGTCCCTCCCATATTAACGTTTTAAAACCTAGTACTCTGTCCATTTACAACCGAATGTCACCCATATTGCATTTTTCATGCTCCACCGGAGCATTTTTATTCTTGTATAGCTCAGACCGAATTTAAGCTTAGCCGGTTTTTAAAATAACTTAGCTGTGATTCGATAAAAAACAAGTTTCTGAGTATATCTACTTTTTTAGCATAAGCATATCTTTGGTATAATTCCCCACCCAATGTTTTGGCTCCGGTGACATTCATCAAAACTAACTACTCAGGAAAAAGTCATTAGAATAAGACTGCAATGGAATAGGGACTTTTTTAACCATATTAGATTCATTCCGCTTTAAACTTACACGCGACTGTTAAAACCGGAAAATCTACAGCTGCCTCCCGTTAGAAGAATGTTGCTTAACAAATGTGGCTGAAGCACTAAAAATTATAAAAAATCGTAAAAAAGGCAAAGCGTATATATCTTAAGAATGGCGTCAACATTGAGCTTAAATAGCTCTTTCACCATAAAAACAACTAGAGTATCATGAGCCAAATTAATTTAGCTAATTTTTAATGAACATAACTTTCCTTTCTTTTCTCATAGCTTTTATCAAGTACACACATCTACAGTCAAGCGACTTTGTTTATTATGATCACAGTTGCAGCATACAGTTAGTATCAGTGTTTTTGTGGCCGACGACTTATCTGTAAAGTTGCACACCTCTCCAAAGTTTTTTGCTATTTTTCAGAAAAGTGTAACTATTACCTAAAAATTCCTAACTTACTCGCGTTTTGTTTATTACATGTATAGAATTTTATTGGTAACAAAGTTATTCCGATGTACTTTAGAGGCGTCTTCTTTATAAGAAGCTTAAAACTCTAATTTACAGCAAAACTTGGAGTAGTCTCAGCAAATCAGATCGACAAATTAAAAAATTGAGCAGTTACAACGATGACCTGCATCTATTGGCTTTGAATTGATAGAAAGAACGAAGGAAAACACCAGTGTGCCGAAGCAAGTTTTTTT
This sequence comes from Trissonchulus latispiculum, assembly GCA_030248195.1. Lineage (NCBI taxonomy): Eukaryota > Metazoa > Nematoda > Enoplea > Enoplida > Ironidae > Trissonchulus > Trissonchulus latispiculum. Next base: position 12,705 of record JASAND010004069.1, on the reverse strand, counting down.
TAGGCCATAGCTTAGGCCATGGCCTAAATTTATGAGTCGATGGCCTAAAGAATTTTGGCCGTTGAGGCCATTTGGCCTAAATTTTTCGACGAAAACCCAGTTAAATTTTATTGATTTTTAAGTAAAAACAACAATTTTCAAAAAATTTTTCGCGCCTTCGGCGCGAATTTATGCATTTTCCTTTGTATTTCTGGGCTACGCCAGCCGCCAGCTAGTTGCATTGTCTATTTGCACTTATAAATACACATTCAAGTTATAATTTCATTTACTATTATAAGGATTTCATCGAAGAAATGCTATTTTAGTATGTAGTTTAACTTTATTTCTATTACATACATTACATTGTAGTTTAATTTTTCTTTCTTTGGTTCATACTCCTTGTGCTCCTACCTGTTTTAATTTTCAATAAAACTTCATTAATTCATTAATACTGTCTTGTACTATTATTACTATGCTAACAAGGTTCTTCGCCATTTTAAGGTAAAAACGTAGTTTTTCTAGTGTGTTATACACTGACGATGGCGATTTTTGTTGTTAAACAGCGATTTTTGAATATATATCGCGCGAATACATGATAACTGTAATTTTAACAATGCGTACAATAACGCACAACCTAAAAATTAACAAAATTTGGATGGCCTAAATTTTTTGGCTGATGGCCTAAAAAATTTGAGTCGTTGAGGCCATTTGGCCTAAAGTTTGGCGACCAAAAAAAACCCTGTGCCGAAGGCGCCAGTGCTTTCGAAAGGCCTCATGTAGCACAAAACTTTGCAAGAAACCAGCAAATTTTGCTTCAAAAACTTAAATTTTTGGTGAAACGTTTTTAGTGTGCGTTTTGGTGTTTTAGTTCATGCACGGACAATTATAACTGAAACCAATAATAATATGTAACTAATCCTTAAACAAGCAAAGTGGCATGAACGGGTTGCCGCTGCATTTTTCCTCTTATAAACGAGATAAGTCAATTATCCTACGATAGTTCTCCTTGTCCCTATGACAACTTTTTATATACTCAAAGAAAGCTTTCGAATGATACCCATTTTGTGAGTTTTCCAAAATTATTGATTTTGACCCATTTTGGCCGGTTTTGGTCATTTTTGACCCCTTTGAGGCCCCGTAACTCATTTTCTGTACATTTTGGTGCTTTGGCCCTATTACAACTTTTTATCTACGCAACGAGAGCTTTCGAATGATACCAATATGAGTCCGATCTGAGAACTTTCAATTTTGAGCCATTTTGGCCGTTTTTGGCCACTTTTCACAATTTTTCGCCTCATAACTCAAAATGAGTGCATTTTCAGGCCTTGACCCAATTACAACTTTTTCTTTACTCGTCGAGAGCTTTCGAATGATACCAAAATTAGCTCATTTGGACAACTTTTTTATTTTACTCATTTTTACTCACGGGGGTGCTCCGGGAGCACCTCTGCTCCCCCGGGGCTCCCCGCGCTTCCGGGAGCAGTTCAAGCCAAGACCTTCAAAATGAGGTATCAACCACCTCTCTACCCCTTTCCAATCTCGAGATAGAGGGGGGGGACAAGAATCCGGAGAAGAAATAATAATAAATAATAAATAAATAAATAACGGACATACCCAAGTTAAAGGGTTGCCTTTTTGTGAAAAAGCGGCAACCCAATAATCCCAAAAATAAAAAGTATTCATGCAAAAGGGGGTTCTGGGGTGGCAAAGCCCCCCAGCAACGGTAAATATGTGGAAACAAATGAATACGAATTGGAAAAAGTGCCGACCATTTGGCAAAATTTGTCCAAAATTTTGGTGTAACGTTAAGCAGTCGCCAAACGTTTTTGCTATTTTCCAGAAAAAAGTGTGGATATAATTACACGCGGTTTTTGAGCAAAAAACACTGGTTAGTATACACAATAGCATACAGTTACTAAAGGTAGAAAACAGCAAACAAATTGAACGGCAAATCTGCAATCAAGGCTTTCACGAACCAGAAGGGCATTCATTGGTGACATGCAGCAAGGCTTCACTGATGCCCATCTGATTTAGGCCAATATCTGAAGGATGAAACAATATTTCTGGAACCGTAAAACGTTCATTACCCAACCGAATTACCTGAAATATAATTATCTAGACGTGACTGCTAACTATTCTGGAACTGCAGACTGCTTAAACTGATCACTGCAGCAAAACAACGGCATGAAGGTGCAGTAATAGTGTTCAACACGGATTGCGCTGAATCAGCAAGCAAATTAATTTCACCAACTTCCTAATTTCACCGATCTCCATTGCAAATTAAGCGGGGGGGGGGCTACGAATTTCACTAAAAGTTCGATGTTGGAACAGCTAGTTAGTCTATTACAACATAATAGTATTAGGATTAGTGTAAAATAGTTCAAACTTTGAAATAATTCCATGCAGCGTAGCGTCCTGTGGAGCCATCAGAAGTTGGTGTTGTGTGTCCAGAGCTCGACATGACACGTACTCAAACTTCGACTCGCCCTGATAGCTATGCGCAAGGTACGGTACCCAAATTTCCCAGAAAGTTCTGACATATACGTAGCGCTTTGATATCGTGCAAAACAATCCTAAGATCAATGTATACTTTTCTGTGAGATACATTCAAAGTGGGAAAAATTGGGCGTTGTAGTTCTATACGGGTGGAGGTTAACAAACGTCTAATGAGCTGTGGTTTACCAAATGAACCCCGCTTTGCTTCAAATAATACTCTAAGTATCTGCCTTAACTTTTGTAAAAATGAAGTGATTTCGTTAATCCCTCCGTTTGCAGTGGTAGATTACATTATCGATAATGTCGGTGTTATTTGGTGCCATTTCGAAGATGTGAGTCAATTCCCCCAAAGTACTATGGCAGAATCGGCTGAAACTTTGCGCATTACAGGCCAGTGAGTGTACTAAGATGTGCAGAAAGCTAGGTCAGTAAACCTCGCTCCAAATGCTCAGAAATGCTAGATTGATTTCTCGAAGTATGGATGGTGATCGCTCCAAAAAGCTCTAGGCAGTTGTAAGCGCATACTGAACGAAGGAAGCGTCATATCGAAAAACGGATTTCATATTCGGATTCAGCAGGTAAAATAACCCCTATAAGCACCTTCTCGGGAAAATCGGAGACAAAAAAGTTTTTGACCCCATTTTACTGCGCTTAGCTAGCTTTCCAGGCCTAAAAATAAGGTTTATTTCTTAACAAAAAATTGCTAGCACACTAACCAGAAAACCAAAGCCCTCGAAACTTACAAACAGTTTGTCCCTATTAGAAGCTAATATTTAGTAAAAAGCTAAGGTAGGCTAGGGGCTGTAAATTTTATTAGATCGAAAACGGCGCACGGTCAGATCGTAACTTTTTGCCAAATTTAAAACTTTGAGCTGTTATAGCTGAAGAAGAAAGCAATGCTCGAAAGCCGGAATACTTTTAATATTTAGTACTAGTAACAGTTAACATTTATGGCTGAAAGTTTCAAAATTTGTTAAACCGTTAATCCACCAGAGCTGAAAATACCCTTTTGAAAAATCCCATTTTTCGCACCAAAATTTGTACTTTGGCGTCCTGCCAAAAACTGTGTATATGACATATATTGTTGCCTACCCTAAACTTTTTTACTTTGATATGTTGGCTAACGTTGGGGGGAAAAGTAGCTCTCTCCGACGATGTCGGGCTAACCCGTTCGTAGCCCTCCCCCTCAGCGTTGATCCGATAATCCGATAGTATCACATCAGACTAAACATTACAATGACACAGCTGGAGTGACAGCGGATATACCTGTTCTGTTTCTGTTGCAGCGGCCAACGGTTTTCCACCGCCCGGTTCCCTCAGAACGCCACGATGAACGTTGACAAAGTCAGGCAGGACATAGTCTCTGACAATCTCATTGCATGATCGTTTAAGTTTTGCCCTTTTCATGTCTGCCATGAAATCTTGTGAGACAAAACAAGCCAGCTCTTTACACTGATTTATCACATACGTTTCGTCCAGTACATGAAGCTGTCTAAAACGGTGATAACATGAAAAATGTAACAAAGTAATCTATTCACACACAAAGGAAGTATTTCTGCGGGAATACAGCTATGCTGAAACGTTGCGCGTTTTTACTGGCTTCCACGATGAGAATATGACCAAATAAAGAGAGTGGAAAAACTAAGCTTTAGCCTACGTTTAAATTTAAGCCCCGAACTGTAAGGACCAAGAATTGCAAATCCACACCGCGCTGCAACGACACACATCTAGCAAGATAAGGTAAAGCTCTATATGTGATGGTAGTCCAAGACAGCTGTAGAATACACCACGAAAATTGACGAATAAGTTGTAACTCAAAATCATCTGAGGCCCCCGAAAAACCATTAGCGCCGATTAAGCCATCAAGGCGCAATCCAGTCCTGAAAACTAATAATTTAGCACCTGTAGGAGATTATTTCCTTCATATGATTTGTGAGGGCCTTCCCACCGACATCAATTCTGAAATAAAGGCAAATAAATTATGTCTATATGCCTACTTTGCTCACAATTAAAAGTTACCTGTTTCTCTCCAGAACAAGACATACCTAGTTCTAACGAAACGGTAATTTTTAAGAACTAGAACCAAACGGCAGGGGAGTAGGCAAGAGAGGGGGGATTCCCCAAGAAACAAATTTGCACACCGGAAAGTTTGCCTTGTCGGGGGTAATTTTAAAAAACTTTCGAGAGGTGGGCACAAATTTTATTAGCTAACTCAGGAAAAACGTATTTGCACATCAAAAGTCAAGGCTAAATTTTCTGAAATTTTGACAAAACTTTCTGTGAAAAATTGGTTTCAATCCTGTCATATTCTAAAAAGGTCTGGCTTTTAGCTGGGGGCTACCGCCCCCAAACCCTCGCCTCTTTTAGTTAAAGATCGAACATTTCGCAGTTATGATCTAACAAGTTTGTAGATATTGTTTCCAAAAATAGTTTCAGTAAGCGAATTTTTACAGGAATTCCAAATGGCACAATCGTTATTTATGCGATTTGATAATCTTTTTAAACGTTTTAATTTTGACTTTTATTGCAAATTCACAAAATTTTTCCAGCTTCTGGGTGGCTCTGCCTCCCATACCCTTGCGCACCTGCTACATAAATTTATGTACATGTACCTTTGAAAATTTCAACATGTTTAGTTGTCATAACTTATACGCATTAATACGTAAGTGATCCGAAAAAGCCTGAAACAAGCGAATAACAAATTTGAAAAATCAGGGCAGATGCTAAAAATTTTTGGATGCGCCCCCGAAATATTTGACTGCCTACGCCACTGCGAAAAGGTAATTTTAAAAACCTAGATCAGGCTCCACACGATTCTGGTCCAGGTCTAGTATACATATACTGGAAGATTTCTTTCCAAGATAGAGTAGATCAAGTGACTTCAGAGATAAATGTATGCTAGTGACAGTGGGAGTGCAAGGCATACGTACCTGACCATTGCCTCTTTAATGGGCTGGCCCTTGAAGTAAGGAATAACATGGGTGAAGGAATGTCCCGAGTCCACAACCAGACAACATCGACTGCTCGGATTGCGCGCAGCGTATTGAAAAACTGATAAGGTGGCAGCTTAAACACAACAGATAGCTATTCTAAAGCCGATTTCACACGGTGGGGATTTTCGTGGGATTTCCCAGGGATTTCCCCATGGGCCATGGTGATCCCCATGAAAAACCCCATGGGGACGGATTGCTCGCCGAGCAATTTTCTATGGGGATCCCCATGAATCAACCAATCAGAAAGCAACAAAAGTCAGCTGACATTATTGCCAAGACAGTCTTAAATGTACTTTGACTAAATATGAAATAATATATTGTATGCAACAAGAAAAATTGGTACAGTAAATCAAATTTAACAGGTTTGATGATTTGTTTTAAACAAAAAAGAAAGAAAGTCGTTCTCAAAACTATCATTTGAGCGATGGACTAATTATAAATATGCTTTTCCTTAGTTATCACGAGCTAAATCCAATTGATATAAACTGTTTATAATTTTTTATGATGACAATATTTTTAATTGATGTTATCATTACTGCTCAAATTATGAGGATCCAGTAACTCCGTTTGTATCAGTAATAACAAAGCATAGACAACAGCATAGACAACCTATGGCACCCCTGCCAGTGGCTGGGACTGCGGCTGCTCCTTCCATACCGCCTGCCCAGGACTCATTCGTTCGGCCGCAATTGCGTCGGGATCAGCGGCGGTGTTCTGAGCCCGTTGCTTCCCCCTCAAACCTTAGTTATCACGAGCTAAATCCAATTGATATAAACTGTTTATAATTTTTTATGATGACAATATTTTTAATTGATGTTATCATTACTGCTCAAATTATGAGGATCCAGTAACTCCGTTTGTATCAGTAATAACAAAGCATAGACAACACGCTATCTATAGTAAATCCCCAGGGGATTGTCCCCATCGTGTGAACAGAATTCCCATGAAAAGCCCCATGGGGATCCCCTGCAGATTTTTGGGAAAACTTTCGAATGTTGTGTCCCCGGGGGATTCTCCAGGGGAATCCCCATGAAAATCCCCATCGCGTGAAGTCGGCTTAAGGGGGGTCCATTGTGAAAAACTTTTAGGCCACGGATTTCGCTCATTTTCACACATAATGTAGCCACATATGTCATACATTTCAAGTTTTAACTTTGAGTTGTTTCGTTCAGTTCTCCGTAAGTTATGAGCCATTCATTGAGTACAATTTGAATATCAGCGAAAATGAGGGTGCTGCAGACAACTGAAGCAAGTTTGCGCAAATCAACTTCATATATTTAGCTTATTTTGTTATGCACATTTAAAAACCATTAATAAGAACCATTTTCGAACAGTTTCAAGCCGGATAAGCCTGATCAGAAGCTTTGTTACAGAATTTTCCGAAGAAACGAGGCCCCTGTTCATCCCGATGTAATAAAATATTTAAGGGCGCTTAACTTAAACAAGAAGCATTTCCGAGCCATAGTTGTATGAGAAGAATTCATCCCTGCACTGAGAGCTTTCGATTGATGGTTCATATGCCATACTTTGAAAAATTTGAAAATTCGCTGTTTTGTGAATTTCGGGGTCTGAGGTTCCCAATTGGCGCACTGAGAAGCACTGGACACAGCTGTCGGCATAATTCATGCAACAAATTGGTCCTAAGGCATGAATAAATATGCCGAAATGAAAAAAAATGCAATCTTGCAATATAGCTTGATTGTAAAATGCATATCTTTCGAAAAAACAGCAATTTTCGCAAATTCCAAGTTACATTGGGTATCGTTCGAAACCTCTATACATATACTGTGTCACTGTGGAATTAGAATTTTTAGTTAAGACTTCTATTTTTTATAAAATCCTTTGAATTTTTGTATTATGCAACAATTTTTATATTATCGGAGAGAAAAGAAAAAAGATTAATTTATTATAATTTAATTTAGTTATAATTTATTAATAAAAAACTAATAAATTACTTACTTGCTTACTCTACTACTTGAGCTCTATTACTTGAGCTTACTCTACGGGGGGCGGGGGGGGGACAACCCCATAACGACCTTCCTCAAAATCCCCCCAAAAGTGGGTGGTTACCCCTATTGGTACCAACTTTTGCCTTAACAAATCGCTCAGAAGGCCAAATTTTCAAAAATGTTCCGGCTGCGCCGGGAATTTTTACTCACTTTTTGCTTATTTTAACACTAAATCCTCTTATTTCTCCACTAGAAACAAATTTTTCTGGCGGCTACTATAAAAATAGAGTAATTTTTAGGATGTTTTTAGAAAAATTTAGAAAAATTTTCGCCCCACCCCTATAATGACTCGTTCCCCGACGGCCCCCAACAAAAATTCCCTAGAATAAGCTACTGTAAGCCTTAGACTAATGGACCAATCAGCGAGCAGACACACGCTTATATGAAAGCGTGTAATTAGTGCTAAGTGGGACCGCCACCAAAGTAAAGGGGGGGGGGTCCCGAGTTAATGCAGAGAGCATTACATGATTTCAACATGACAACTTAAGAGTTTCTGACTCTTGTCATTATACACTCTTGAATACCGCTCGGTTAGTCGATTTAAAAAAATTGATAAAATTTTAAGTTTTGGCCCATTAGTCCCACGCGTAAAGTTTCTCTGAAACTCTCAACACGACTACTCTGTCTAGTTTTTTCCTACAAGGGGATGGTGATGGGGAATCGATTCCCCCCCCAGGCTTGTGTTGCCCCCCCAGAATTCGGGCCTTCCCCCAGAACTCTAAAGTGGCCGGAAAAGTAGGGCATGAGGGTAAATTTTGCAAAATTTTTAAGCGTTTTTTGCCATTTTAAGCAATTTTTAACGATTTTAATTTAATTTTTGGTGGTTGCGCTGCAATAAGTGCTATAAAAGTACAGCATGCACTAAAATAAGTGTCGATAAATTACTGCTATTTGAAATGTTTCTTACACAAAATGCGAAAAGGTATCAGAATTGAGCTAAATAAACTGAATGAAGTGAAGCTTCCGTCTATCTCGTTCGTAAATTAGCAATACCATTATGTACCTACTCTTGGTAGTACCAAGAGTACATAATATAAGAGTGTGCCACTAAGCACACTCTCTGTTATCAGAGCAGAAACTATGCTCTGCTCGCTAACGGCCCACCCCCCCCGCAAATCAGACCCATCACTTCAAAGAATTTTGAGCGCTATGTTTGTGTTCTAAAGCTCGAAGCAGGCACAAAATTTGCGCACGCACTGCTTGTGTTTTCGAGCTTAAGCACATAAACATAGAGCGAGTGAGCGTACCCCCGTTTCGACTAGGTACTGATTTGCGGGGGGGTCACTAGGGTCTGATTTGAAGGGGGGGGTGGGCCGTTAGCGTGCAGAGCATAGTTTTTGCTCTGATAACATAGAGCTTGCCTAGTGGCATTATACTCTTATATTATGTACTCTTGGTAGTACGCAGTCATAATATTACGTAATTTTCGCGAGAGGAGCAACTCTCTGGCATATCCCTACGGGGGGTGCCCCTATTCGGCGACCTCTCCCCTCCTCCATAACCGAAAAGATTGCCTAATTTTACCATTTTTTCCCAAAATTTTTCAAAAATCTCTGGCATCGCCCGAAGGATTTTTAAGGAATTTTTGCTATTTTAGTTTAGAAACTCTTGAAATTAGTCATTTTTAGCGATTTTCACAGTTTTTACTAGTGAGGGGCACTGGATGTCTGGATATCCCGATATTTTTATATCCGGATAATATCAGATTTGAGATCATCCGTTTACATTCCAGACAAAGTAATGAGAAATTAGCAAAGTTTTGACAAAAATTTCAAAAATTCTAAAATAGTTTTCAAAACTTTCTACGTCTACGCGAAAGCGTCTTCTAAAATGTCACTACAGTTTGGGAACGAATTCCAACTTAAGCTTGGTTCGATTGTGCCCGGGTGGCTCAATCAGTAGAGCGTCGGTCTAGTTAACCGAAGGTTGTGGGTTCGATCCCCACCTCGGGCCCGAATTTTTCGTGTCGGAGGTGCTGTAGTGACAATCTTAGTTTCGTTTGTTCTTTCATTTATCTGAAAATATTTATGAAACCAAGGTTGTAGCTTGGCTGTATGATAGAAATTCGCAGCGTACCAAAAAATTGAAATTTTAACTGTTAGTGTTTAACTGCTAAATCAAAAACTTTTGTTTGAACTTAGTTTGGAATAGGCAGATAACCGGATATAAAGATATCCGTTAGCGCAAAATAGTCGGATATTCGGAAATAAAGAAATATCCGGCGCACATCACTAGTTTTCTCACATGAAAAATTTTCCAAAAATGTGCCCCTCCCCATTTTGGGTTAGAGCAGAGCGCGGTTACGCATGCAATAAAGACACTCCTACAAACCCTTTTTCCTAAATAATAAAAAATTCTAGACTCAAGGTGATGCAGACTTACGTACGATTTATTCTAAACAGGCCGCCGAACTCAAAATCTTCAAAGAAAATTTCATCCAATGTTTCTTGAACAGAGGAGAAATCCAAGTACGGTTCCGTCAGGACAAGATGAGTTTCATCGAAGGAAACCTAAAGGTAACAAAAAGGATATTAAATCGATAAATTATGCATATTCACACGGACAGACTTTATATGTCATTAAATAGATTAAGGTAAATTATGTGCCCACAGCAGAGTTGGACACATGCGTAAATTTTTAATCTATGAACTAATAGTACAGAATAGAGTTTTAAGGTTTATTTTTAATAGTTTATGCATAGTTCTTCAACTTGTTATTACGTATGCTTAATTAGCTTACGTTTTATTAATCTGTAAAATCTATTATATATTTGTTTTGTTAATATTATCAAGAGTAGATGATAGGAAGAGTATGACACGGACTCTTCCTAGTGTAATTGGCTTGTCAGATGCTCGGCACATTAAGGCCGAAATCCCGGGGGGACACGGTTAACACAGTTAACCATGTGTTTATATGCGTTTGAACTAAAATGAATCTGATTGGCTAATCCCCTACCTTATGTCTAAATTACGTGCATAAGGTGACCCCCCCCGAGATCTCGGGGGGCTCAACTTAACGTTGTTAAGCGTGTGTTTATATGCGTTTGAACTGAAATGCATTTGATTGGTTACTTAGCTATCGTAGCCCTCACCAGTGTATTTCAATAGCAACAGCTAAGTAACCAATCAAATGCATTTCAGTTCAAACGCATATAAACACACGCTTAACAACGTTAAGCTGAGCCCCCCCGAGATCTCGGGGGGGTCACCTTATACACGTAATTTTGACATAAGGTAGGGGATTAGCCAATCAGATTCATTTTAGTTCAAACGCATATAAACACATGGTTAACTGTGTTAACCGTGACCCCCCCCGAGATTTCGGCCTTAATGTTCCGAGCATATGACAGGCCAATTACACTAGCAAGGGTACGGTGTCGTACTCTTGCTATTATTAGCGCTTGATGTTATCTAGCACCAGCCGCGTAGCCGGGGGAGGGGGCGAGGAGGGCATGCCCCCCGAAATCGGAGGCTAAAGAAAAAATTTTGACACCAAATAGGAATTCGAATGAATATTTCCAAAAAATTGCGCCTACGGCGCTAATTTTACACGAAATATCTTAAAAATACCCGCTTGCACTTGAAATCAGCCTCACATACAGAGTTCAGTTTCAGCACTAATTTCAGAAAATTTCAGTAAAATTTTGGCTTGCCCCCCTCCGAAATTTTTTCTGGCTACGCTAGTCTGCTACCATTTATATATTGACAACATAGCAATTACTATGGTAGGTATGTATATATATACGTATATATTATTATTTTATTATTAAGAATTTAACAAGCAAAAGAACAAAGTAAAGAATAGTGCAACATTACGTATTATGCCTAACATCAAACAAGGTTTCCTTTAATGCTCTTTTAAAGGAAAATAAGGTGTCGGCATCAACTACTCTTTGAGGTAAATTATTCCAAGTATGAATTACCCGGTAGGCAAACAACGCTTGAACCCCGGTCAGGTTAATTTTCGGTAATCTTAACTTATAAGAATGGCCACGTGTTGTTCTAACTGATACTACATTTTGTAAAGTAAACAGATCTGAAGCCTCGATATCTATAAGACCGTGCAGAACTTTATACACCAGCACCATATCTCGATAAACTCTACGCTGTTGAAGAGACTCAGTTTGAAAAAAGTTGATTCTATCCGAATAACTCATGTCCTGATTTCTCATAATGAGACGGGTAAAACGCCTTTGTACATTCTCGATCAAATCTTCAAATCAATCAAAATGGAAATTTATTTTCTAATAAATAAAGGTGAACCGCTAAATTGCTATTTAGTTCATAAGCAAACGTGAATTCATCCTAAGATAAATTCAAACACCTTTAGGAACAAAGTCAGAAAGTGGGTTTTAGGCGTATGTAGGAATCCGAGTTTTGCATAAACATTCTTTAGGCGTAAGTAGGAATGTGAGTTTGACAGAAAGAATTAGGCGTAAGTAGGAAGTGGAGTTTTGAAAACGATTAGGCGTAAGTAGGAGTAAGCAGTACATGACCAAAATTGACCTCCCAAAATTGGCCAAAATGCTAAGGATTTTCGAAAGTTTGCAAGTCAATATCTGACTAACTATCAAACTTTGTCTACAATAAAGTGGCATGCGGGCATAATATGACTTGCTCTATAACATGGAAATAGTGGTTTTCCCTGCGTACAATCAGTAAAAAATTTGACCATGTTTTCCCCACATTGGGTCCACTAGAGCGGGGAAAAACATGGTGACCAAATTTTATAATTTTTGCGTATGCTTCAGGAAGACCTAACTAATGCTTCTATAGGAAAGAGAATGCTTTAAAACCACTAAAAACCTCAAAATATGCCAACTTTGAGCATTTTTGAAGCTTCTAGCTCGAAAATTTGATTTGCAGAATCAACATGCCAGGTTTCATAAGTTTCTATGGTAAAAATGAAAATTTTGAAAAAAAACTTAAAATGATGGAATATTGCAATTTTTAACACAACTAACTTGTTTCTAGTGATATTCTGCATATTATGGTCAGTTCCCAGCAGGTTTCATGCCCAAACAGATTAGGTACGACGGATTTAGCACAAGTAATAAAAATGCTCCTCCGGAGCATGAAAAAATATCGTAATATGGGTGGTGGTGAGGTTGTAAAAATCAAGAGAGAGGACTAGTCTTAAAAATGCTTAATATGGGGCTAGGTTCAAAAAAAAAAGAAGAGGACTAGGTTGTGGGCGAATTAATATGGGCACAGCTTCGCCGAGCAACC
>JASAND010004067.1:0-14369 GCA_030248195.1 Trissonchulus latispiculum | reverse complement strand
GGGGGGGGCGGTAGGCCGGTCGCCGACGTTAGGCACAGGTGTTTGTTGTGCTGGGCAAAATCCTGGGGGACGAGGGTTCGGCACGAGAAGTGGGGAGGGTCCCCAAAAAATTGCCAAAACCTCCTTAATTTCAGATTATATGCCAGTTTTGGGCCCATTTTAGCAAAAAATTTGGAGTTGGACGACAACATCTTAAAATCGTGTAGGAAGAAGTTGCCAAAAATTGTCGTTTGGGTGTCCCTTTCCGGTCCCCCAAGCACACCCACGGTTGGGGTAGGGTTATGCACTAGCGTAGCCACAAGATAATTTCGGAAATGAAATTGAAATTTCTACCGCAACTAAACCGTTGGTGAAATTATCAAGCAAAACCCCGAGCTTTTTGAGATATTTTCGTTGAAAGTAGCGCCGCAGGCGAAAATTTTTCGCCATATTTATTCGCGCTACTGCTACTCTACTCATTAAAAATTTTTGTTTTGTCTCCGATTTCAGGAGCTACGCGCCTGGGGTTGTCATAAATTCGGTAATCTTAAATTTCGGTAGTCAAAAAGTTTTTGATGGAAAATTTTGACCCGGGGGAAATTGTACGTACATGAAAATATTATTATATATACATATTGTACGTACGTATATATATACAGTACAGCTCATTTCAAAGTGAGTTTGAAGCGATGTCGCAAAAGCAAATTACGCGACATTTTTCGCGAAATGTCGTTAATTTTTGGCGACATTTCTCTAAGATTTTGGGAGATTTCGCGAATTTTGAAGCGAAATGTTGCCACTTTCGCGACATTTCGCCAGATTTGGGACTTCGCCTCAAACGCACTTTGAAATGAGCTGTACTGTATATGGTATATATGTCTCCGTATGAATGACTGACCTCTGGATTTTGGAAAGTCATTCAAATTCTCGATTTTTCCGATTTATGTATGTCAGTTTTTTCGTTCCTCCGAATATATATATAAATATATATAAATATATATATATATATATATATATATATATATATATATATTTCGATACTTATCTGCAATATAATATACATATACTTAGTTGTATACTGATGTATATACGCATACGTAAGTACGTATATATACGAAATTCTTTCTTATACGGTCCCTTACTACAACGTATAACAGTCTATTCGAAATTCAAACGTCTTTTAAATAAGAACTCCGTTGACGGAATTCCAATTTCCGTTGACGGAATTCCAATTTCCGTTGACGGAAAATGTTCTTTAGAGATAGTGGATATATATTGATTAAAATGGTCCATGTGGTTATTGTGATTTATACGTATATATTATTATAATTAAATAGTTAATACATATACGTATCTATAATATACATTTATAAGAAACAAGAATGTAATTTTTTAAAATTAGGAATTCCGTTAACGGAATTCCAATTACCGTTAACGGAAAATGCATTATATAAATTGGGTATATACGTATATAACTGATGCAGTCTTATTTAGAAACAATTCTTTTTATTTTAAACTGTGTAATTTATTATCCCTACAATTATTCCTACTTTACTCTATATCACATGGCATTATCACATTAAGAAATTGTCCAGAAAAATCTGAAGGTTACAATTTTTGCTTGTAAGCTTGCTATATATATATATATATGTACATATACATACGTACCTATATATAATGTATGTATGTATTGGTGCACCACATGTATATATATACATATGTACGTACGCTCATGGTTACATATACGTATATAATATTTGTATATTTAAAAATATATGAATGTGCACGGCATGTAGCATAAATATATACGTATATATCTATAAAATACATGAGTATATAAATATATGTTTGTGTGCGTATGTATAGTCATGTGTTTATGTGTGTATAAGTACGAAAGCACCAAGCGCACACACGCATGTAGTACGTTAAAATAGTGTAACATACGTATCCAATCTTAAATGGAAGCAACTATCAGCAGGGTATTTTTCGAGGTTTTTCCGGGGGATCTTTTCCAAAATGAGAAAAAATTGGCACATATTTGTTGGCGTGTTTTGTATGGAGAAACGAAAAATTATCAAAATATATACCTGAATTTAGACTAAGCATATACGTACGTATATATAGTCAAGCGGGAACAAACCCGCTTTTCAGATTTTTGACCAGAAATTTTAACTGGTTTGAGATATTGAAATACTGACTACACAGACAGTTAGGCCTAGTCGTAAGCTTTCTTATGGTCTATAGAACACCTCTCTAGGGTGCGCCGTTAGTGAGAAAAATTGTCCCAAACTGGCGAAAAACCCAATGCGGAAAAAACCCATATATATGCGGGAAAAACCCACCCCGAAAATTTTTTGGCAAGTTGCCAGGAGCATTTCTAACCATTCCAAATGAAAGAGTAGGTTGATTTTAATATATATATATATATAAATATATATATATATAACTGCATCAAAATATATAGCAAGGTTAACAAAAAAAAATCACCCCGAAAATTCGCAAAAAAAAATCACCCACCTACAGGATTAGTAACAAGCCGCAGCTGGAAAATTTTTTGCATGGTAATAGCCAGAGGTCCCAACCTTAACATATGTAAGTTTGACCGCCGAGGCCCAACTCCTTCGACCAGGGTACCCAAAATAGTCGACCCACCCCAAAACCGACCTTCGGACAACTCCGGACCAAAATTGAAAATTTTGCTATTACTCACTATGAACTTTGCTTAGCTAACCCATATTATGCATGTAACATGTCCACACTCTGCACTATCTAGCCATATATTGGATACCTTGCCATGACCTCTGGGCTGGCCCACGGTGGGTGATTTTTTTTGCGAACTTTTTCGCAAAAAAAATCACCCACAACTTTTTGTAAAAAGGTGCGGGATGGCTGCTACAGCAAAACTAACACCAAATTCGAGCTCTACGACCCCGAAAACCTATATAGCACATGTTTTTAGGTACCTCAGACCCGTCTGACCCACTGACTGGCTGTTAGGCATGACCCCGACCCTCCGGACCCCTGGGGAGGTCTGGATCACATATGTGGGCTAAAGCTACATAAAAACAGATGCCAAATTTGAATTCTACGCCCCGAAAAACCTATATAGGCGAGTTTTTAGGCTTCCTGGACCTTGAAATAAAATTTTTGACCAGTCACGTGACCCTGACCAAGGTCACGTGACCCTCGGCCAAGTCACGTGACCAGTCCAGATGCGAAATTACTACGCCAAATTGTTTGCGCTGTGCTTACTAGAGGAATAGAACACCAAACAAGTGGATTCCTAGCTTCCTGGAGTCAATAAACAGTGTCAAGAAAATTGGTCATGGTAGCCACTTTGGACCCGGGGGCCGAGCACCGAAATTCGAAGTTAAGCCTACCCAAAAAAAACTTCGGGGTCCAAATTTTTTTACATAATAACTGTATGGACTATGCTCTATTCATACATGAAAAGAAAATTTTCATAACTGTATCCTGAGATTAGATCCATGGGTGATTTTTTTTTGCGAACCCGTGATTTTTTTTGTGAATTCGTTAACAAAAAAAAATCACAAAAATTTTTTATTACTCTCGCTACACAAGAGCTATCGGCATGAAATTTGCACCATATATAGAGGGGATCATTACCAGTTGATACATACCAAAATTATTTCGATCGGACTTTATTTGCGAAAATGGCAGCAAAAATTCGATTTTTGATTTTTTTTATTAACCTTGCTATATTAGTTTTTGTTGAGATCATAATGCTTTTCGAAAATTTGGTATGTTTAACACATAAACATAGACAAATTTTGGAAATTTTTTAAAATTGTTTATTCTCGGCAGTTTAAGCATCGTGTAGAAAACTGCCGCTTCCGCGGCCTATGATAATATGTGTGAAAAGTGGCTGGAGACGACAGTGTAAAATAAGCTGCGCAAAAGCTGCGCAAAATCCTGCGCAGTTCCTGCGCGGATTTCATGCGCAAATTGTAGAGCACATCGAGTTTAGTATGTCTGTGAAGTTTCAGCCCCTTATCACTTACCGTTAAAAAGTTGCACCGCGGACCGGTTATGGCTTTTTTCCGGTTTCTCCTATTTGATGGTTGTATTGTACAGTGCGCGCCAAAATAAATGTCACTGACATTTGGATTACACGTTTTGTTTACATAAGGCTAGTTTAACACACAGATTTGTGATGACAATGTCACTGACATCAAATCACTTTTGTTACTGAAACGGCAATTTATTTTGGCGCGTACTGTACATAATGTTCGCCGCTTTCACGTGATCTGCAGCGGTGGGCCAACCTATTGTACCTATATATTGAACTAACTAACGGTCCAGGTTGCGTGTCTCTATCACTTCCCTAGCGACCACAGTGGCCCGTCAAAAATGACGAAAATTCGGAAAATGAAAAATCGAAATTTCTCGCTATTTATTTAACTTTGAAAGCTCAGATCTTCCATACAATGGTTTTCTGGCACGGAGAATCGATTCCCGCAGTCAGGTTTACCGTCAGACCCACCCATCTTGCTGGGCTTGTTCCACTTTGCCGTCGGGAGGGTCAAGTAGGAAACCGCTTCCTGGAGGTCCATAGTAGGCTCTACCTGGCCTCTCAAAACTTTGTCTATAGGGGTTTTCTGGTGTGCCCAGCTCATTCCCGGTATCCGTTTTGCCGTCCGACGTGTCTATATTGTTGGGCTGGTTCTACTTTGCCGTTTGGAGGGTCAAGTTGGAAACCGCTTCCTGGAGGTCCATAGTAAGCTCTACCTGGCCTCTCAAAACTAATAGGGGTTTTCTGGTGTGCCCACCTCATTCCCGGTATCCGTTTTGCCGTCAAGCGTGTCTATATTGCTGGGCTGGTTCTACTTTGCCGTCGGGAGGGTCAAGACGGAAACCGCTTCCTGGAGGTCTATAGTAGGCTCTACCTGGCCTCTCAAAACTTTGTCTATAGGGGTTTTTTGGTGTGCCCAGCTCATTCCCGGTATTCTTTTTGCCGTCCGACGTACGTATAGCGCGGCGGGAAAAAAACCCAATCCGATATGCGGGAAAAAACCCATCGCCAGTGTGAGTCACCCATATGAGCTAGATCGGATTTTAATAGCCTATCTTAAAGAGCGTCCAAAACTACCCTAGAGGGTGTATTATTGTAGCTCCCACTGCCTCTCAGCAATTTTTTTGGGACTTTGAAAATTTTGGAATTTTTGAAAAATTCATGCATTTCTTAGCTCAGTAGAGCCTCCTGATTAATTTGGTATGGATTTTACCTAGGTTCGACTTTCCATGTGAGGTCCAGGTGGCCAAAATCTGAGATGGTGCCATTTCAAGCCAAATTTTCAAATTTCGCCAAAAGCCACTAAATTTTTCACTAAAATAGGTCGGATTTGGCTTTAAATGCAATAAAAACACGTTTTCTATGTGATAGGATGCTTAAACTGCAGAAATTAAGCAAATTTCAAAAATTTTCAAAATTTGCCTATGTTTACGTGTTAAACATACGAAATTTTGAAAAGTCAATTTGACATGATTTTTTGCAAAAATATTGGTATTTTATGATTCAGATGTACTAAAAATGACCCGCTCTTTCGAATGGTATAGTCAAAACCGTTCTGCCGTGCTTGCAGCAAAAAATTCGGCTGGGTTTTTTTTCCCGCCCATGGGTTTTTTTCCCGCATTGGGTTTTTTTTCCCATCGGTTTGGTCGAAAATTTCTCACCAACGGTAAGCGCTAGAGAGACGTTTTATGGCTCATTTTGAAGCTCTTCGCAAGGCCTCATGGTAGTTATCGTTAGATTTTCGATTTGTCGCTTAATAAAAAAGTTACAGCCAAAATTCGAAAATTTGGGTTTTTATTTCCCGCCGCGCTATATTTGTTGGGCTGGTTCTACAGTACAGCTCATTTCAAAGTGAGTTTGAAGCGATGTCGCAAAAGTAAATTACGCGACATTTTTCGCGAAATGTCGTTAATTTTTGGCGACATTTCTCTAAGATTTTGGGATATTTCGCGAATTTTGAAGCTAAATGTCGCCAATTTCGCGACATTTCGCCAGATATGGGACTTCGCCTCAAACGCACGTTGAAATGAGCTGTACTGTACTTTGCCGTTTGAAGGGTCAGTCGGGTGGGAGGGTCAAATGGTCGAAAATAAAGTTTCTCAAAAGTGGTCAAATTTGGTATCAAATGAAAGCCCTAAGTGAGCTGAGCAACTTTTGTCATAGAACTGCGTACCCAAAGTGACTGTAGAGTGGTGGGGTGGGGACTTAGACGATTTTGGGTCAAAATAAAATTTATATTGCTGGGCTGGTTCTACTTTGCCGTCGGGAGGGTCAAGACGGAAACCGCTTCCTGGAGGTCTATAGTAGGCTCTACCTGGCCTCTCAAAACTTTGTCTGTAGTGGGTTTTCTGGTGCGCCCAGCTCATTTCCGATATTCGTTTTCCCGTCCGACGTACCTATTTTGCTGGGCTGGTTCTAGTTTGCCGTTTGAAGGGTCAGGCGGGTGGGAGGGTCAAGTAGTTGAAAATAAAGTATTTCAAAAGTGGTCAAATTTGGTATCAAATGAAAGCCCTAAGTGAGCTGAGCAACTTTTGTCATAGAACTGCGTACCCAAAGTGGCTGTAGAGTGCTGTGGTGGGGTGGGGTGGGGACTTAGGCTATTTTGGGTCAAAAATAAAATTTTTCAAAAGTGGTCAAATTTGGTATCAAATGAAAGCCCTAAGCGAGCTGAGCAACTTTTGTCATAGAACTGCGTATCCAAAGTGGCTATAGAGTGCTGTGGTGGAAACTTATATATACCGCTGCAGTTCACGTGAAAGCGGCGAACATTATGTATATACAATACAACCCTCAAAAAGGAGAAACCGGAAAAAAACATCGCCGCCATAACCGGTCCAGGGTGCAACTTTTTAACGGTAAGTGATACGGGGCTGAAACTCCACAGATATACTAAACTCTATGTGCCAGGGTTGGTTTTTTTCCGGAAAAAAAAGATTGCGGTTTTTTTCCGGTTTTTTTCCATTTTTTTCCATTTTTTTCCTTTTTTTTCCGGTCAGTCCAAAATTACACAATGTGCTAAAAGTTGCGTTATTTCATGTTTTTGCATGCACAGAAGCAGTTTTCACGATATTTGTAGCCCCACAGGGGTAATGCAATCATACAAGCGCTTAGAACGATTCCAGTAGTGGTTACAGGAATCAAATATTTTCAGCGGGTGACGCTGTTAAAGCAAACGACAGGTCACTTCTGTATACTTTGGCGGTTCTACTAGACCTAGTTTGTGGTTTTCATAGGTAACACGCTCCGTAAAGTAAGCACTTCCAGATATTTTAGCAGTTTTGGTTGAACACTCCACTGTTAGGTATTGAATTATTAACTCGACCTGAGTTACGCAATCATTTTCACATTTCAAGGGAAAAACGCTAAATCCCAAAGTTAGCTCAAATGCATGAATATCGTATTCTTACCTCATTAAACACTGTTTTTGATGGTTTCTTAATGTTCCGATGTTATAAATTAACTTTCAGAACATGTCCCGAATATTTTTCCATTTTTTTCCGATGCCTCGAAAAAACCCAAATACAATTTCGCCAGATTTAGCATACCCCCACCTACTATGACCCACGGAAAAGGTTGTAAATAGTGTGAAATTGCTGGAAAAGCTCAGAAAACATGATATTTTATTGTAAAAATCGTCAAAATAACGTTAGGAATATTTTTCCATTTTTTTCCACCCCATCGGAAAAAAATGGAAAAAAACGGAAAAAAACCTTTTTTTTTCCAGTCCTTTTTTTTCCGCGCCCATCCCTACTATGTGCTCTACAATTTGCGCATGGAATCTGCGCAGATTGCGCAGGATTTTGCGCAGCTTTTGCACAGCTTATTTTACACTGTCTCCAGCCACTTTTCACACATATTATCATAGGGGCCGGGGCAGCGACGTTGAAGTTAAGAAATTTTTTTAAATTAACGGCAGAAGCGACATTGAAAACTTGTATTCCTTTAGCTTTCGTATTGAATATTTCTTGGGTTGTGTGGCAACTATTTTTAGGCTCTGACTGCTTTTATTATTATATATATATATATGTACAAGAGATATACAAGAAATCATATTGAATAATACTAGCTTCAGAAAACATATATAAAAGAAAAAGATGGAGCTTTTTTAAAACTTAAAGACTTGAAAACTATTTTTTCAGAGCACTTTTTGTAAAAATTTTCGAAAATTTGGCTGTGTATTTTGTTGTGTAAATTAGTTTTTCACTGTGTAAATTAATTTTTTTGTGTAAATACACAGTATTTTACACAAAAAACCCCTGTCCCCCCACTTTTGGGTCCCCCCCCACTAGTGGGGGGGGGCTCCCCCCCCCCCACTCTCCCCACCCCCACTTTTTTCGCCTAGAAAAAACCCAGGATCCTGCGCAGATTTCATGCGCAAATTGTAGAGCACATCGAGTTTAGTATGTCTGGGAAGTTTCAGCCCCGTATCACTTACCTTTAAAAAGTTGTGCCCCGGAGCCGGACCGGTTATGAAAGTGATGTTTTTTTCATTTTTCCGGTTTCTCCTATTTGATGGTTGTATTGTACAGAATGTTCGCCGCTTTCACTTGAACTGCAGCGGTGGGCCAACCTAAAGGACTATAGGGTCTAGTAGTATATAACCTCTAAAGAATTCAAGAATCACAACTGTGTTTGCGCCGCAGCTGCGCCACAGCGCCGCAGTGGCGCCGCAAATTCGGCTCATAGCGAAAAGTGACCATTCTTATGGTCGTCGCTCAGGTCGAACGTTACGAGCTGGAGCTCATTTCTATTTATATGCAGAAATTACATATATTGAACTAACTAACGGTCCAGGTTGCGTGTCTCTACCTCTTCCCTAGCGACCACAGTGCCCCGTCAAAAATGGCGAAAATTCGAAAAATGAAAAATCGAAATTTCTCGCTATCTATTCAACTTTGAAAGCTCAAATCTTCCATACAATGGTTTTCTGGCACGGAGAATCGATTCCCGCAGTCAGTTTTACCGTCAGACCCACCCATCTTGCTGGCCTCCCAAAACTTTGTCCATAGGGGTTTTCTGGTGTCACAGCTCATTTCCGATATCCGTTTTGCCTTCCGACGTGCCTATATTGCTGGGCTGGTTCCACTTTGCCGTCGGGATGGTCAAGTCGGAAACCGTTTCCTGGAGGTCCATAGTGGGCTATACCTGGCCTCTCAAAACTTTGTCTGTAGTGGGTTTTCTGGTGCGCCCAGCTCATTTCCGATATTCGTTTTCCCGTCCGACGTACCTATTTTGCTGGGCTGGTTCTAGTTTGCCGTTTGAAGGGTCAGGCGGGTGGGAGGGTCAAGTAGTTGAAAATAAAGTTTTTCAAAAGTGGTCAAATTTGGTATCAAATGAAAGCCCTAAGTGAGCTGAGCAACTTTTGTCATAGAACTGCGTACCCAAAGTGGCTGTAGAGTGCTCTGGTGGGGTGGGATGGGGTGGGGACTTAGGCGATTTTGCGTCAAAAATAAAATTTTTCAAAAGCAGGGTTTTTTGAAAATTGGACCTGCGTAAATTTTGCGTATTTTTGTTTTCGAGTGCATATTTTTAATTTCGACTGCGTAAAATTACAGAAATCGCTTCTCAACGTTATAAAAGCTATAAATGCATTTAGCGTCGAATTAATGCTATTTTTAAGAGTTTTAGACAACGTTAAGAATCTTAGCTCGAGTTTAAATTGCGTGCTCTAAGAGTGTGAATGAATAGGTGACGAAAAATGCATAGATACGCAGGGGGTCTGGGGGCGCAGCCCCCCAGAAGTTGAAGAAAATTTTAAATTTCGGAGTAAATTTGCTCTTTAAACTTTGATTTCTTTGCCTTCAATAGTTTAACATTTAAGCCAATATTTGGTTAGACAAATAGAGTTACTCTTCCCTTGATTGAACACATATAAGATTTTAATTTATATACTATATCAAATCAAATAGAAAGAAAAGCATCGCATGGTACAACGTGGGCTTAGGCAAAAAGTATAATCAACTGTAGACGGAAGGAGAATCGAAGAGATATGTAGGGGGTCTGGGGGGGAGGAAGCCCCCCCAGAAGAAGCCAGAGCCCAAACTACGGTAAATTGTCTCAAGGAGTTAATTTAGAGCACTCTAGAAATTCTTACTACCGAATTTTTCGGCTGCGTATTTTGATGCGTATTTTTGTTTTTGACTGCGTATTTTTAAACTCGACTGCGTACGTAAATACGTAGTATTGTTGCGCAAAAAACCGTGTTCAAAAGTGGTCAAATTTTGTATCAGATGAAAGCCCTAAGTGAGCTGAGTAACTTTTGACATGGAACCATCCACCAAAAGTTGCTGTGTCGGATTTATGCCTTTCTCAACCGGAATTTAAAGGTTAGAAATAGGCACAAAACACACATATGTAAAACTTAAAACATATGTGTTTTTCTTAAAAACATTTGTAAAAAACTGTGTTCCACACTGAACCACTGACGAGCCGCACAGTGTGTGGATATGGTCTGGTTACGGTCGCATGCACTACTTATATAGATTGTATGTACGTTTTCTGTTTATGTGTAACTGTATACACTTCTATCATTTTCAATGTGCAACTAAATTGCTTTCACAGCGTATTGTTGTATTGCTACACAGTATTGCTCTGGCAGTCTCTTACGATTATGGAGAAGCCACGCGATAATAGTATAAATGTAAAACTGATGGTACGTTTGACGCACAACTAATTATTTCACATATATATGTTATCCCCTTTTATGATATATTTGGGTAAAGATTTTTGGGCAATTTGCCTATTTTATACAAGATTTGCGCACCCGAAAAATCCCGGGAGGACAAAAATCGCAGGACGCCCGGGTCGCTTTGGGGGGGACGCCCCCCTCTACAAACATATGCCCTGAATATATATTATGTAGGGGCGCGATAGCGCCCCTACATAATATGGGTATAAGTGCGTCTGCGCGGCCCTCTGGAGATAGTATTGGCCTGGTGCCAGCTAATTAGAGGTCCGGGAGGGATAAAAATGTTACCATCGTAAAGTACTCGAGTAGTACTACAAGTACCACCATACTTTTGGTTAAAATTCGGAACTTCGAAATTTTGCACTAAGCGAGAGCTACCGTGCGGTTGTTTTTTTCTCGGTTAATAACGCTTATTGGAAGTGCATTTTCTAGCGAAGTGTTGGAACGATGTGGGCAATTTGGCCCAATGCTACTATGCTATATGTTGGTAGACAGTATCCCCCCATGCTACCAAACGAAGGTCATTCCATAGAAAATTGCATGGACTTAGTTTTTAGACCTGTTATGAACCAATGACGTTATGGTTTGTCTCATTAGGCAATTCAAAATCTTGTTTACAGGTTGTGTTCATGAAATGTTTCTAAGTAAGACTTTAAATTCGGAGTGTATTGTTTATGGTGAAGTTACGTTTGTACCAGTTCGATTGCACTACTTAAAATAAATGGTATACTGTATGCATACTAACTTAGCCTGTCATTGTTTGCTTGAAGTATCTTTGTTTCTAGGCTGGCGATGTCCCGGCTGTCAGCACATCACCAAACAGGTGCCGAGAGAGTACCGGTGTTTTTGTGGTCGCTTTCGAAATCCCCGCGGTCGCCGTGCCTTCAGTGACACTCCCCATACCTGTGGTCAGGTTTGCAGTGCTGCACGGGGACACGACTTTGTCCATAAGTACGTATGTTCAGCGGTTTTGTCTGTTGAATTTGGCTAATTTATTTTATTTTATTACTTGTTTCTGGTCTGAAAGAGCTAATGAGGATGTCATTGTTTTTCTTTGAGCTTAACCGCATTATTAGTACAGCGAGAAAAGAAACAATCTTAGGCGCGGAGATTGCTCATTTCAAGTGCGATCTTTTGCCGGCTTCGGAATAATGTGTTTTTGGCAAATGACGTACGACTCGTGAAATTTAATGCTTAATTTAATTTTTGAAACTAATCAGTTGACTTTTCTTTTTTACAAACTTTATTTTTCGCGAAGTTCACTTTGCCGCGAACTATGGGGAATGCAGTGTTTTTTTCGCCGACGGCTTATGTGTAACGTTACACACCTCTCAAAAATTTTTTGCTATTTTTCAGAAAAAAGTGTCTAACTACCTAAAAATTTCTAATTTGCCCGCGTTTTGCTTAACGCATGTACACAATTTTATTGTTAACAAAATTATTCCGTTAAAAATTATATATAAGTAAAATTTTAACATCTTATTTACAGCAATGTTTGGAGTTTCACCAAATCAGATCTACAAAATTAAAAAATTGAGCAGTTACATCGATGATTTGCATTTATTGGTTTTGACTTGATAGAACGAAGGGAAACACCAGTACACCGAAGGAGCATAATTTTTCGAAAGACCTCCTGTATCACAAAACTTAGCAAGGAACCAGTTAAATGTTGCTTCATAAACTGAAAAATTTTGGTGTTTAAGCGTTTTTAATACAAGAACGAACAAATATAGCAAATATAATATGCATATAACTAACTAATACTTAAATAATAACGAAAATATAATGCTAGACATGGTGCAAAAGGGGGGTCTGGGGGGGCGAAGCCCCCCAGAAACGGTAAATATGTGGAAACAAATGAATGAGCATTGGAAAAAGTTTCGACCATTTGGTAAAATTTGTCCAAAATTTTGGTGTAACGTTACACAGTCGCCAAAATTTTTTGCTATTTTCCAGAAAAAAGTGTGTAATTACACGCGTTTTTGAGCAAAAAACACTGGGGGAATGTATCAATTTTCGTCATATTTTGGGGAATTTCGCGTAGACATTAAAATTGAATGCACGCGAAAGTTATTGAGAAGCTAGCTGAGCTAAACTTAAGCAAGGTCTTAGTTGTTAGTAAAAGAATCTTCGCGAAGTGCGCCAAATTTGAGGAAAATCGTTGCCTTTAGCGAAGTACGTGGAAATAGCGAACTCCGCAAAAACTATCTCGTTTTTAAAGCACTATCCTGAATACTTGATTTCTGAGGGCCATACCACGTTCACGCCCCCCCCTCTTCTATGCAAGTTGGATGCTAAAATTTGAAGGGACCTGCCCACCCTGCCAACAAACTGTTACTCAAAGTACGTGTTTCTAGTTTTTCCGCAATGGGTTCGGACACCCCTGCACCGCACAGTTGCGCAGCACCGGGTGTATTTTTTTTCGGACCCGCTGGGCACTTGGGTGCGATAAAATACACCTAAAAGTTCTTATTTTAGCTGATAGAAATCGATCAGGTGTTGAGTTTAATTTTTGGCTCTGTATTTTTTGATTTGGGTCCGAAAAATACAGTCAATTTTCGAAATTTGTCGGAAAGCGCAGGCCTTGTCCGGGAACTTTGGGCATGGGAAGAAACTAGGCCCCACCCCACACATGCTTGGGTATACCCGGGATCTCTATGGCAATCCTATGAAAGTTATCCAAAAAGTTGCCAAATCGTATTTTTTTCGAACCTTTACTATATATATTTTGTTGGTTTTGTGTTGCAGAATGAGTTTGTGCTGCCGGCCATTTCACATCAGCATCAGATCGCTGTACAGTGCGGCAGTGATCGACAGTTCACCAGCTTCCTGAGAAACGCCTCCTGAAAGAGCTGGATCATGCCTCCCTGATTCAGATGCTCTGTCAGGCCATGACCAATGTGCATGCCCGGGCCCGGCAGGCCGATCGTGAACAGCAGGTG
This sequence comes from Trissonchulus latispiculum, assembly GCA_030248195.1. Taxonomy (NCBI): domain Eukaryota; kingdom Metazoa; phylum Nematoda; class Enoplea; order Enoplida; family Ironidae; genus Trissonchulus; species Trissonchulus latispiculum. Next base: position 727 of record JASAND010004067.1, on the reverse strand, counting down.
GGCCAGGCTGGGCAGGGCATATCAAATGAAACAATGTTGAAATATTGCGACAGAAATGCGAAATATGTAAAACGTCCTGGTTTTTCTTGTTATTTTGGACGCACTAGTTAGGTTCACAGTAAAGTAAACAGTCATCATTTTTAAGGTGGGGGGGAGGGAGGGGTAGCCGACGCGTTTTGAGAGCGGTTCATAACATTTAGATTATCTAAATCCATTAAATTTAATTTCAATTAACTAATTATGTAGAGGCGCGATAGCGCCCCTACATAATATGGGTGTAAAGGCGTCTGCGCGGCCCTCTGAAGGCCATGTTGGCCTGGTGCCAGCTAATTAGAGGCCCGGGAGGGGTAAAAAGTTTACCATCGTAAAAAACTCGAGTAGTACTACAAGTACCACCATACTTTTGGTTCGAATTCGAAACTTCAAAATTTGGCACTAGGTGATATGTAGTTACCATGCGTTTGTTTTTTTCTCGGTGAATAACGCTTTTTGGAAATGCACTTTACGGCTAAGTGTTGGAACGATGTAGGCATTTTGGACCAATACTACTATTGTATGTTGGTAGACAGTATACTACTTTTTTAGTCATTTTGGCTCTGTGCCAAGGTCCCAAAGTTTACTTTCGCTATTTTGGCAAAATTTTGGTCACACTGTTTTAGAACTGGGTAGAAGCTGGAGAAGTATAGTATCTTTTGTTGAAAATTACCAGTAGGGGCGCATAATGGGG
>JASAND010004065.1:0-17829 GCA_030248195.1 Trissonchulus latispiculum | reverse complement strand
CTGTTGTACAAAAATATTTCAACCTTTCTACTAGATATAACTAGTTGTCTTTCTTTCTCTTTATATGTATACTTTGTTTTGTGATCATCTGTTTGCTTTTGTATTGTAGATCTGTCACGTTTGAGTGTGGGAATGGATGAACGGGGATGGACTTTGGTTGATCACTGGTCGTGAACTCTATCTCTGGAATGCCAAAGCTAAAGGGGTAAGTTGATCCCCTCTCCTGTCGTGTCAACCATACTAATATAGTCGTACGTAGATAAGGGGCACCCTCCCCTAAGCCCTATTGCTCCCCCCCGAGTCTGGGCTTATTCTAGGCATTGTTTCTTGGGGGGGCCCAAAGTCCGAGGGGCAAGGAAATTTTGGGGGGAAGCGAAAAGTTTTCTAAAAATATGCTAAAATAGCGCCGTTTTTCTGGCATGTACTGTAGAAGTTGATTTTTATTGCAAAAATAAGCAGATTTAGTGTTAAAATGGCAAAAACGGAGTAAAATTCTCCGGCCAAGCCGGAGCATTTTTGAAAAGTTGACCTTCTGAGCGATTTTTCAGGGTAAAATTTGCTACCAAAAGGGGCACCCACTTTTGGGGGGGGGGGGGGGAAGGGGTGTTTATGTCCAACCCCCCCCCGTAGAATAAGCCCACCCCAGAGATCTCAAAGGTCAGAGTCGGCAGCCTACACTGGTTTCGACTGTTGCGTAGTCCTTCGTATATTTTTTCCGAGGGGGCGGGGCACTGACGGATCCAGGATTTGGTGAAATTTTTTCTGCGGGGGTCTGGATTGCGGAGCCCCTCAGAATTTGAGGAGAGTTTTTGTTTTTGCAATAAATTCGGACTTCGATTCTTTAATTCTTTTCATACTGAAGAACTGAGAAAATTTTTTAAAATTCTTTATATACATTTTTAGGCAAAGCTGGTAATTTTCTCCCAAAAATTGGATGCATTTCAAGCTTTTTCTTCATAAATGCAATAAATATGCTGTTAAAAGATAGAAAATTCACACTGAAGGTGCGACATTTTTGGGTTTTTGCCCCTTTTCTTCTTTTTCTCCTTAATTGTTTATCTTCGAATCACCTCCCCCCCGGATCCGCCCCTGGGGCGGGGGGATTTTCGGGCGAATGTTTTGCAAAAATGATCCAGAAGCTTGCGTTTTTGACCTACTTTTACATAGTCAAGCGATAAAAACCAACCCACTTTTTGGTTTTTGGACAGAACAACTTTTTACTGGTTCGAGATATCGAAATACAACTGACTATGCAGACAGCTAGGCCTAGTCGTAAGCCTTTTTAAAAAGGTAAAGGTTTACCCTGGAGGAGGTATCTCCGTCCTGCCTCAAGACTTGGGGTGTCTGTCGGTGCTCATCCCCGGATTCTCAGCCGCGGAGTGCGGAGTGTTACCTCAAATGATGACTGCATCCGTTCGCACAAGCCACGGAGGATCAGTGACCCACACCCCCCTTAGACCTGTTCGGTCGCTTCCTTTTGGGTCACTTGATCTGGCTGCAGCATCCGCCAAGTATTAAACCTGCCGAGACTGACCCCCATATTGCCTACGGGCAGAGTTTAACTTTATTATTAAAGAATTACGTACATGTATACACCTGCTGCAGTTTTTTTTCACCGTCAAAGAGGGGGTGGCATATTTTTACGTTTACCCCCTCCCCCCACGAAAAAGCCCAGGTTGGTTGTTTGTTGGTTGTTCCCAAGCGAAATTTAGTTAGATTTTGATTTGACTAATTTTTTGCTATTTTGTTTAGGCCAAAATGAACTGTTGTGTTCTATCCCTTCCACCTTGCGGTCTGAGCTACAAGGCTTCACTGGTCACTGTTCTTTCGGGTCAGCGTTTTTCGACACCAGGGTATGTGCAAAGCCTATTTTGGTTAGGATAGTGCTCTATCTAACAGGGATTGACTGAGAGTAAGTCACACTGTACTTTCTTTTTGTACAGAGTCTATTGGTTTCAGGGTATTTTTACAGGGGTGTACTTGTTCCATCTCCATTACTGCTGCAGCAATCTGATGGGCTCCGGATCCATACCAACTTGATTAACCATTGCCCTCCACTGGTTTCTGTCTTGAGCCATGGTTTTGACCACATCATCCCACCGGTACCCAGCGTTTCTGGGGTGTGCCCCCCAGAAATTGCCCCCTGGGATTTTAGGCCTTCCCCTTAATCGGGTCTACATTTTTCGATGAGGATTTTTGGGAGCCCAAATTTTTGCCAGATACATATGGACAAATGTTCAAAACGTTTTCGGCTTTGCCGGAGAGTTTTTCATGAAATGGCTAGTTTTAGCCTAAATCCAGGCATTTTTGAGAACGTTTTGCGTTTCTACGCAACATATCTACGCAAAAATAGCAATTTTTGGCTCATTTTTGCAAAAAATCTTCCCTGCTCCCCGGGCACCGTGACCCACCCGGGAAGCCCTTCCCCCGGGAGGGAAAAATCCCTAAAAATGTCTTGGTTTTTGTGTAAATTTAAACTTATTTACATTCATTCCTTCCTGTTATGCCCTATTTTCTCTTTCAGGACCAAGACGACCGGGGCCGCTTCTTCCTCTCAGCAGTGGCCCCTGTGTCTGGTGGTGTCGCCGGAGGGTCTGGTCCGTCTCTGGAGCAGTCTCCCCTCTGACAACATCTATCTGGAGTCCAGTCTGGACCTGCAGGGTCAGGAGTGCTCTGTGGTTCAGCCTGTTGTGGTCAGTTGTGATAGAACTGATAACATTTTATTGAGACTACTGACCCGCTTTTACCTCATTTTCTTGATGTAAACATTATTGAGACTGAAGGATAGTGTACTTAAAGTTGCCCCTTTCATCAGTCAGAGCTTTGCATGAAAGGCAATAGGTCAGGCCTCAGGCCACAGGGGTGGCTGGGAAAAATCTGGGGGGGGGATTTTCATTTTTCGCTTCTACATTTCGTTTCTTCGTTTTTCCCCAATCTCCAGGGAAATAAGCCAAGTATTAAGACAGAAACGGACCAACCTGGCTCTCTCTATCTCTATCTCTTTTCGTCGTTTTTCTAGAAGCCTGTCGTTTCCACACACACACGCGCAGATCCTTAAGAGTCAAGCAAAATTAATTGCATATAACAATTTCCATTTATAATTCTCCTCCCTTCAGTCCAGCTTAAAGCTTCACCAATTGCATCACAGTTAGCACATGCTAACACGTATATATATTATATAAATATATATATATAAATATATAAATATATATATATATATATATATATATATATATATATATTTAATAAGCACTCTATTATCCATCTAGTTAAGATCTTATCTCTTTTAAACTTAGCAACTAATGCGTCTTCTTGTACGTGTTCTATTCATTATTTCTATTCAGTAATTTTCTGTTCAAGACAGATTATATACGTCTTCCCGCACCATTCGAAAATATTTTTCTCATTCATTAATTGACAGACAATTAGCAAATCGCGAAATTCAGTGAAAACAACAACCGCCAGGAAAACATATATCTAATGTAGCAGAGGACTACTGTACCAAGTCGAAACTAGAATGACGCTGGCTTTGAAGCAGTGCAGAATTTTTCGGACCTTCGGTGGTACATGAGGACTTTGTTCTTCTTTCTCATATTTATACCTAACAATTATCATTTACTGTTTTCAACCTTCCCAAAACAAAATAATTGTATCCCTAAATAAGTATTATAATTAAACTTAAAATAAGTTTTTTTTATTCATTGGCTTACAAATCTTTTCGATGACGCCGTTTCGGGGAGCGTAGGTCCAAAGGTGGGGGGGGGGGGGAATAAAATGGGCTAAAATGCTAAAAAATTCAGTATAAATAGCCTATTTTGCACATAAACTGCTATAGGAAGCTAAAAAGTGCGCAAAAATTATGATTTTGTGCCAAAATTGGCGAGTTTCGATCGAAAAATTCCGGCGAAGGCGGAAAATTTTTGAAAGTTTTGACCAAAAATCCAAAAAATTTGGCAATTGCTAGGCACCCAGGCTGAGCGGGGAGGAAAACGAGCGGGGGGAAGGGGAAAGGGTCGAGTTAGGAGGGGAACCCAAAAGTGGGGAGACCCCCCAAAGGAAAAAACCCCAGATGTATATATACCAGTGTCGGTCAAGGATATATATTTTTTGCCAGATCTTGTACCGTACCTTACTCGCAAGTCATGTCATATCATGAAATTCATTAGAAACTTGGCCAATTTGATTAAAATCCAGGCGTACATTCAGCTTTAAAACCATTTATACCTATTATATGCTGCTTTGGCATTTTTTTGGAAAATTTTTGAAATTTTACGCAATATCTGCAACCATTTTTGGCCCAAACTTGTGATAATTCTCCAGCCAAATCTTAAGTATACATACTTTCTGTCTTTTCTATCTATCGCTGTCTTTTGTCCCTTTGGCTCTAACTTATGTATCTTGCCCTTGTATCGAGATTTCAATTTCTGTGAGCCTACCAACCTTCCCCCCTTCTTTTGCCAAACTATGATTATTACTGTTTGAAACATTCGTTTCTACCAATATATACACTACAATATGTCATATTTCAGCATGACTAATCACACCAACGACTATTTCATTTCGTCTACAAACGCGGACGAGTCGGCCAATACCGTACCCTCCAGCGGTTCCGACGAGCAATTTCGTCAGCACATTTTCGTCGCATCCAGCATCATTTATGCCCTACTTTTTTGTATCGGAATTGTGGGCAATGTTTTCATCGCCGCCAGTCTGCTACTCTACATGGGCTTCAGGAATGTGACCAACATTGTACTGTTCAACCTGACCCTATCTGATACCTGTTTCCTGGCCTGGATCCCGATAGTAATCCTGCGCAATACCTACCAGCAGTGGCTCTGGGGCTACACAGCCTGTAAACTGTACTACGCTTCCACCGGTATTAATCACTACGGTAGTGTACTGTTTCTGGCAAGCCTTTGTGTGGACCGGTACCTGGCAATCTGCCACCCCATTATGGCCCGCAAATTTAGAACCATCAACAAGGCCGGGGCCAGTGCCCTATTTTGCTGGGTGCTAACGGTGGCACTAATGTTGCCCGTCATACAGCACGCAAAGATTGTCACAGTACACAGCACCGAACAATTTCTAGTTTCAGAGGAATTTCTGTACAACCTAACCCGGATGAATCTAAGCGAAGAATCCATCTACCAAGAGATCGTACGTCACTCCATACGGCCCGGGAAAATTGTGGAACAATGTATCCCCTTCTGGGAGGAGGAAATGGACAAACGGGTCTACTTTACCCTCTACACTTTTGTCTGTGGCTATGTGGTCCCTCTAGTGCTAATGTGGACCCTCTATACGCTGATCATTCGTGTTCCGTGCACGAATCGCGCGGTACTGGTTACAATCGCGTACCACTGAACGAAAACGCATCACCTGCAGCGTGATAGCCCTAGTCTGTTTCTACACTGTCTGTTGGACTCCCTATTGGTTCATAAAAGCAGCTGGGGATTGATATTTAGTTGCCCCTCCTCCTGCTGGAGCAGGAATGTATAAAACGGAAACTATTATGTTTAGTGCATAGTGAGTCATTTCTCCATTTAGAAGCCCTATCTTCAACACAGGGCTAGCTTAGGTCAGATTTTTTTTGCATTCGGATTATGCAAATTAGGTTTTGGAGCCTATTTAAGTGGCAGAACTGATGGCTTTGCGCAGTCTTCGACTGTCAGCAATCTAAACGATTGCAGATTTTTGAGCACCAGTGTAGCTTGGGAGCTACCGTGGTGCATTAGGAATTAAGAAATCGATTTGGGGGAGGGGTCGGAAAAAATTTTTCGGGGCGGGGTCGGCGACCCCGCCATGTGGGGGGAGGGGTCCCCCCCACCCCCCCTAACACCTATGGATACCCCCCCATCCCCCACCCCCTGGGGAAGCTATGCTTTTTGGGGAAATCCAAAATTTTAGCCGAATTTTAGCCATTTTTACTTTAATTTTCCGAAAATTTTTTCGATTTTTAGCAAAACTTCGCCGATTTTTTATAAAATTTCCTCAATTCTCTTGGTCAATTTTGTGAAAATTTTCACTTAACATATGTAGGGTTCCGATCCGACACCCCAAAGGCAGGGGCCCAAATCCCAAATGACGGGGGTTCGGCTCGAGAAGGGGGGAGGGAGGGTCCCCAAAATTTGCCAAAAAAACCCTAAATTTTCGATTTTTTTGCCATTTTTGGCCACTGTTTGGCCAAAAATTTGGGGGGGGGCAAAACCCGGAAGTCTGGGGAGGAGGGAGGGGCCGCCAAAATTTGTCGTTGTGGTGGGGGGATTGCCCACTCGCCCCCCCCCCCTACACACCTACGCCCTTGGCGGCTGGCGCTGCCACTGCAGGATACCGGTGTACATAGGTGGGGGAGGTAGCCATAGGTGTGTTAGGGGGGGACCCCCCCGCAAATGACAAATTTTCGTGACCCCCCAGATTTTTGGCCAAAAAGTGGCCAAAGATGGCAAAAAATTGAAAATTTAGGAGGGGTCCCCCACCCTCCGTCGGAAACCCCCACCCCCCAGATTTTTTGCCCAGCCACACCTATGGGGGTAGTCCCTCCACTCATGTCTCTCTCTTCTTGCAGGCAATCGTCGCTGAGCATAGATTGGCAGGACTATAAAAGGCCTGCCCTCTTCAGGAAGGTGACAACCGTCTCGGGGGCTTCCCAAAGGGCCTGGACAGGGGGGGGCACCCCTAGCACTTGCAAGCGAACATTGGTGAGCGTGGGGCAGTAGAGAAGTAGATTTGCCAGGTCATCTTCCTCTTCCTGGCAACGGTCACATATATAGGGGGCTTTGGCTGGCACCAATTCTCCACTCATATTGTTGTTGTTGTTGTTGTGTTGTTCATTTCCGGGCTCCATCAGCTTAGAAAAGCTACAAGAGGGCACTTCGGCATCTACTGGCCCAGCACACGTCTTTGCATAGTCAGGTCCACACATCGGAGAATCCGGGATGGAAATGATGTGGGGGATTGGACCCAACCGCTCGGTAGCATAATTTGAGGACTCCAGATGCTTCAGTGTTAACCCAACACAGTCGTGTTCCCGGGAGTTTGGAACCCATTTGCGCCGTTGACCAGACGGATGCCAGGGGGTACCTGTGGGGGATATCCATTTGATGGGGTCCGTGTCCATCGGATTTCCCACGGAGGTGGTTCCAAACCCCCCCCTCCACTCATCATCATCATCAGTGGGGCCTGGCGGAGCGGATCCATACAACCGGGCTAAAGGCGCCCGATACCCCTGAGGAAGACCACCACACCCCGAGGGTTCTCCCATAGGGTTTCGCACCATTCTTTGCCAACCTGTCCGCTGTTTCGTTGCCACTGATGCCACAATGGCTAGGAACCCACATAAGATTTGTGCGGATTCCTGTGGCTGACAGGACAGCCAATATTCGCCATAGCTCCATTTCCAACTGACTAGCGGTGGGCGGCGGGCCACCGGCCAGGTACTGGATTGATAACAGAGAGTCAGTGTAGATTCTGATTGTTCTGCTGGTCAGCCACTGACCTTTTTCCACTATCCATTCCAGTCCTCTGACGATAGCGAGCATCTCCGCCCTATAGCTAGAGCAGATCTGTCCAGCAGAGTAGGCTAGGTGGATGCGACGGCCAGTTGCTGATTCTACCACTCCACCACTCCGTCCCTCCACTCCAGCCATTCTTTCAACCCTCCCCAGAACTTTTTTGGGGGAGACGTCCCCATAGGTGTAACGGGGATTTGGGTTGGTGGGCCCCTTCCCCGGAATTCTGGGGGGGGGCCCTTTTGAGACCCCCCAATCCCCCACGACCCCCCCCCCCAAACCTCCCCCCCCCCAAAATTGTTCTATTTTTGTCAAGAATCGTATTTTCAGCCATTGCTAATGCCAAAAAACATTCAACTATGAAGTAATTTTGACATTAGACAGGGGTTTTATCTCGAAAACTAGATTGGCAACATGTTTCTAAGTCTAAAATAAGGTCAATATTGAGCCATAAAGTCCATAAAACCGTTAAAAATGTGTATTTCTCGCAATAATAAACACTTTAAGCCAAAAGGAGAGAGTGGAGTTACGCCTTTGGCCTAAAATTGGGTAATTTTAGGAAGCATTTTTCTACAATTGTCAAAAATATCCAAATTTTTGGCTTAAAAATACGTATATATTGTTACGTGTTTATTATTGCGATAAATACACGTCTTCCACTGTATCATGGACTTTATGAGTCAATATTGACCTTATTTTGACTTGGAAGCATGTTTGCAATGAAGTTTTTGAGTTTAAAACCACTGTCTAATGTTAAAATTGCTTTATGGTTAGATGGTTTTATCATTGGAAACGGCTGAGTGAAAATGCAATTTTTTGGCATAAAAAATGAATAATGTTTTGGGGAAGGGTTGGAGGGGTCTTGGTGGGGTTGCTGGGTATTTTTTAGGGTTTTTTCACGGGTGGGGCTGAAATTTTCGGGGGGGGGGGGAGGGGGAGATGTTTTTGAAAAATGAGCCAAGAAATGGTTTTTTTGGCGTATTTTGCATGGTGAAACGCAAAAAGTTCTCAAAATGGCAGGATTTAAGCTAAAAATAGCTATTTTTACAAAAAGATCTCGGCGAGGTCGGAAAATTTTTGAAAATTTGCCTAGTTTTGGCAAAAATTTGGGCTTCCAAATTATCCCGAGGGGGCAAAAATCCAGGGAGGAGGCGATTTCGGAGGGTGCCCCCCTCATGTAAAAGGTACCCAAGGTTGGGGTGGGGGGTCTTCAGCGGGGCCCCTCCAAAAATGTTGGGAGGGAGCCCCCAATCCCAAATATCCGTTACACGTATACTTTGGGGGGAGCGGGTGTGTGGTGCGTGTTTATTTTTGCGAGAAATATGCTTTTCTAACTGTTTTATGTACTTTCTGACTCAATAATGACCTTGTTTTAGACTTGAAAACATGTTGGCAATCAAGTTTTCGAGTTTGAAACCAGTATGATGTCGAAATTACATACTTCGTGCTGTTTTTTGACATTCGAAACGGTTGAACTGAAATTGCGATTTTTGGCATTATACGTATATACATATGTGTATATACTAGGGATCGACCGGATATCCGGATCCGGATCCGGATCCTGCCGGATATTGCAGATCCGGATCCGGCAGAAAAACCATCCGGATCCGGATCTTTTTTGCAGTTAGCAAACCAAAGGAAATTTATTACTGAAACTAACATATAAATGCCTGGATTGCTTTAAATTAATTGCTAGAAGCGATTTTTTGTGCTAAGAGTGTGGCTTTTACTGGGGGCTACCGCCCCCAGACCCCCGTGTATCTTAATATTCAACTGAACTCGAATAAGTACTTTGATATTTTGTTAACTAATTTTTTACGCAAGTCATGCCAAATGAATTTCTACATATTTTCCATAATTATGTATATAATTTTGTATAAATCAGTGTTAAATAGGTCTCCATGAGTAGCTATTTTAAGACATCTATAGACAAAAATTTAACAAATTAACACAAAAGAGCAAAGCTTAATGTAGATAGTAACCATTGACCTGTACGACTATACAGCTGTGACATACAATATCATTGTGCACAGTGATCGCATATATGGATCGCCTTGTTATGCCCGACTGACCTGATTGTGGGACTCATCAGGGGCTTACAATCAGGTTATTTTTCTTTGAAATTGACCACCCGTTTTCAATAAATAAATGTCGTTTCGTCCCCTGGCGATCAACTCCAGCCACACGTGATGTTAAGCACACATACACACCTTACAAAGAATTAATGCCCACATACATATAAAACAATAAATGTCCCCGAACGTCAAAAACGACGGGTATTCATAAGGTTCCGTCATCCATTATGAACGACAGCATTCATAAGTATCCTTCAAATGAAGGATTTTCATAAGAAAGCATATAGATGTACGCACTAGCGTAGCTAGAAAAAAATTTCGGGGGGGAATGCAAAATTTTTTCGGGGGGTCTGGGGGGCGGAGCCTGAGAAATTTTTCTATTTCGCGACCTTCGTGGAATTTTTACAGAGCATTCGTTGAAATTACAATAATATTTAAGGCACAGTGCTTGTTTATGCACCTAAATAATGCAGAAGGTGGTCAAAGTAGAATAAATAGGGTAATTTGTACTCATTTTTTAGTGCGAAACACGTATTATAATGGTATAATACACATTTTTCGCGCCGAAGGCGCGAAAATTTTTTGAAAAATAGGCGTTTACACACGTGGCAGGAAAAAATTTCTGGGGGGCAACACCATTTCGGGGGGGGGAATTCCCCCCATTCCCCCCCCCCCTGACTACGCGCCTGGATGTACGTACTCATAAGTCACTGCCGTAAAAATTAAAAAATTTAATGTGTAACATAAGAACGACTAATAAGATGCGCATCCGCACCGGCCCAGGACAATCTGGTGGGAGCAATCCTCAACCGTTCCAGATTGTCAAGGACAAAGCAAATTAACACAAAAGAGCAAAGCTTAATGTAGATAGTAACCATTGACCTGTACGACTATACAGCTGTGACATACAATATCATTGTGCACAGTGATCGCATATATGGATCGCCTTGTTATGCCCGACTGTTTGCAATTATCAGGCTCCTTGACGTGTTGGGTTTTCCCAAACTTTAACTTGTGATTTTCGGAATTTTTAAGCGATGCTTTTAATAAAATGGTTTCTCGGTAGTAGCAAAATTCTAGGCCTATATACTTACAGCGTTTAACCATTATTATGCATTGCAAAATTATTGGACAAGTAAGCCTAACCGACTAAGTAAACTCAAAAAATTTAACTTCAGTGAAAATTTTAAGATGTTCAAGTATTGGTTTTATGTTTTCTCAAGTCCCATGTAAGAAGTAAATGGTAAGGTAATGTTAATCTACTAATCTGCTGATTTTTTTAAAAACTTTGATTGTAAACTGTCCCATATCTGCGGCTACGGCCCACACATTTCAAAAATTCTTTAGATATATACTTAGCGAAAATTGTTTCTTTCAGGCTAAATGTTTGTGTTTGTTTGTGTATGTTTGTGCCATTTGCAGTATCAAACACCGCGAAATTGCTGAAAATTATTAAATATATAAATTCACTACCTGCATTGAAGCATTACCAAAACCATAAAAAACCCCATAAGCATTAACAAAATCAAAGAACAAAATTTTAAGAATTTACATGTATTTTGATGACTAGATCCGGATCCGGATCCGGCCGGATCCAAACTGGATCCGGATCCGGCAAAATTTTGGATCCGGTCGATCCCTAGTATATACATACATATATATGTATGTATATAAGTAACAAGTAGTGCCCTAAAAGGGCATGATTCCTCTGCCGAGAATTGTCTATGTATTTCGCTTTAATGTTGCTTGTCACCTAAGAGTGGTGACATAGCAATCTACTGCAACTGCCTGGGCTTATTCTACGGGGGGGGGGCCAATAAACACCCCCCCAAAAATCGCCCCCCCCCCCCAAAATCGCCCCCCCCCCAAAAAAAGTGGGTGCCCCTTTTGGTACCAACTTTTGCCCTGAAAAAATCGCTCAGAAGGCCAAATTTTCAAAAATTTTCCGGCTTCGCCGGAGATTTTTAGTCGATTTTTGCCTATTTAAGCACTAAATCCGCTTATTTTTGGCGATTGCTATAAAAATTGCTCAATTTTTAGCATGTTTTTAGAAAAATTTTGAAAAATTTTCGCCCCCCCCCCAAAATGACTCGCCCCCCGAGGGCCCCCCAAAGAGCCCCCCCCCCCCAAGAAAAAATCCCTAGAATAAGCCCAGGTCTGCTTATCACAGAAGTACCAGACAGTGAGAGTATAACAGCTTTTCGTTTTCCATATCTTTATCGCACCACCTTCCTTCAATTGCACAGTCATCCAGTTAGCTTCAGAATGCCAACATGCCAAAGCTTTAAACACAATATCTCCGAATTCCTGTGTTTTCGAGACAGCAAACTTGTGCAGGAAATACTGCAACAAACAGTTACAATCGAATGATCTGAATTTGAAACTTCTTGAAACTGTGATGTTATTTCCAGAAATATTAACTAAAATCGCTTGAGAGATTCAAAAGCCATAGAAATTAAATTTGTACCAAACTGGCAAACAAAGAACAAAAGCTTGACAAAAGAATCGACAATTCGGCAGTGGGTGGGCTGGCCACCGAAATACGTTTTCAAATTGCTGCCTGGTCACTATTGAATCATTAACTTTAACACCTGCATTGTGTAACTTTGTTCTTGCAAATGCTAATTTGCATATTCTGCAAGCAAAAAATAGTACATAGCTAGACATGTGTTAAACATAGGCCCTTTTCTAAGCGAACAGAGCTATTACGTGCAAAACATGCAACAAACCGATCATAGGTATTCCTGTTCCAGCAGGAATAAAAACGTTTTTGGAGGGCTGGGCTTATTCTAGGCATTTTTTCTGGGGGGGGGCTTCTTGGGGCCCCCCAAAAAGTCCAACGGGCAAGGAAATTTTGGGGGGAGCGAAAATTTTTCTAAAAATATGCTAAAAATAGCGCTATTTTTCTGGCACGTACTGTAAAAGTTGATTTTTATTTACAAAAATAAGCAGATTTAGTGTTAAAAAAGGCAAAAAATGAGTAAAAATCTCAGGCGAAGCCGGAAATTTTTTGAAAATTTGACCTTCTGAGCGATTTCTTCAGGGCAAAATTTAGTGCCAAAAGGGGCACCCACTTTTTGAGGGGTTTATGCCCTCCAGTAGAATAAGCCCAGGAGGGTTGGAAAGGGGTGGGGTCCCCCTAAAAAAAGTCCCAGAGGGGCCCCCCTAAAAAGTGGGGGCGCACCACACCCAAATCTCCGTTACACCAGTGCTACTGATACTGCGGCCTTTCTCGGTCTTCATGTTGCCGTTGTTTATATATGCTGCCTAAATCTGATTGACTACGTACTAGCAGTTTATATATAAACGTGGTTTTTCCCATAGTTTCCTTTGGGGGGGGGGTTGGGTGTACCCAGCTCCCAAAAAATTTGATACGACTTCCCCTCCTCCAGATGTATATATTGACTTACCCTCCCCCAACCTTCAGCTAGTTCCCCCGGTTCTAAATCATTATGTATACCAGCCATTATGTATACGCCGTTATGTATACTCATTATTATGTATATATATATACGTATATACTTTCAGTTAACATTATACTCCTCACTCACCGCTAGTCAATATGACTGGATTTTCGTAAGGGTCGAAGATAGCAGCGAGCAATTGCCCACAACTGCTGAACAAGGAACAATTTGAATTGAGTAGCGGACTCGTGACAACCAAAAAAAGCAAAATATAGCCAAAACAACCAAAAATATACTTTATATATATGTACCTAATCCTAATATGTATATGTGAATAGGCAATATAAATGCGTATATATAATTGTTGAATTTCGAATTTATAATTGGTATATATATATAAGTCTTAATTTTTGTTAAGTATATCTATATACATAATGACGAGTATATATACATACTTTTGGGCTGGGTTTTCTTTAGTGGGGGGGGTGGGGGGACCCCCCCCCCCACTCGACCCCTTCCCCCCCACTCGTTCCCTCCCCCACTTTTTTCGGCTTCCTCCCCCCCACTCACTATAAGGTGCCCAGAAAATGCCAAATTTTTAGGATTTTTGGTCAAAATTTTCAAAAATGTTCCGGCTTCGCCGGAATTTTTTGGTTAAAAATCGTCTATTTTGGTACTAAATCTTGATTTTTGAGCACTTTTTAGCTTAGATGTAGCAATATATATACGTAGAAAACACGCAATTTTTACCGCATTTTTAGCCCATTTTATCCCCCCCCACTTTTGGTCTCCCCCCCCCCACAAGTGGGGGATCCCCCACCTCCCCCCCCCCCCCCCCACTTTATTGGGGCTGGATATGCATACACACCGGCGGATCCAGGTTTTCGTGACGGGGGGGGGCGGTAAAATTTTTCCAGCGGGAGGGATGGGCGGCACAGCCCCCCAGAAGTTGAATAAAATTTTTTTTTTTTGCAATAAAATCGGCTTTCGGATATTTAATTCTTTTTATATTGAAGAACTGAACAAATTTTTTAAAATTCTTGACATTTTCAGGCAAAAATGGTAATTTTCTCCGAAAAATCGGATGCATTTCAAGCCTTTTGAAGAAGAAGAGAAGAAGAAGAGAAGAGTTTTAATACTCAAAAGCGCCGGCTTTACAATACTACGGCGAGTTACGTTACAATAACATCCTACAAGATCCGGCGTTCCTCCAGCACATGATTACGGCATAATACTGATACAGAAACAGTAGCAAAGGTAAAGCAAACGTAATGAGTATAGGGTGGGAGAGGACACGGTGGTCACCTAACCCCCCGCCCTTTAAGAAAAGCATCTAGATTTTTTTTCATTTTGAAGAAAAGCATCTAGATTAGCATTTTCTTCACAAATGCAATAAATATGCGGTTAAAAAGTAGAAGATTCACGCCGAAGGCGCGAAATTTTTTGGTTTTTTGCCCTTTTTCCTCTTTCTCTCTTTAATGTTTCCTACCTTCGAATCGCGACGGGGGGGGGCGGCCGCTCCCCCGCCCCCCCCTGGATCCGCCACTGTGCATAAAAATGAGTATACATAATATGGGTGTAAAGGTGTCTGCGCGGCCCCGTGGAGAACGTGTTGGCCTGGTGCCCGCTAATTATAGGTCCGGGAGTGGTAAAAAGGTTACCATCGTAAACAACTCGAGTAGTACTACAAGTACCACCATACTTTTGGTTCGAATTTGAAACTTCGAATTTTTGCACTTGGCGATAGTTAGGCGATAGGCGATAGTAACCGTGCGTTTGTTTTTTTCTCGGTGAATAACGCTTATTGGAAATGCATTTTACGGCTAAGTGTTGGAACGATGTGGGCATTTTGGCACCATACTACTATTATGTTGGTAGACAGGATCCCCCATGCTACCTCTTTTTGGTCATTTTGGCCCCTGGCCAATTTTGGCTCTGTGCCAAGGTCCCAAAGTCGGACTTTCGCTATTTTTCGCAAATTTTGGTCACTTTTCTAGAACTGGATAGAAGCTGGAGAGGTCTAGTATCTTTTGTTGAAAATTACCAGTAGGGGTGCATAAAGTAACGAGGGGAATTTTTTAATTTTGCTCCCTAGCTTTCAGGAGATGGGCCCAGACTTTGCATTTTTCACCTGTCTGGGCGAAAAGTTTCTAAGTCCCACTTTTACTAGAAATGGCCTAAAAGTCACTAAAAATGGCGTTTTTCGGCCTCGGGGTGGTCCCCATATATGGTAAATCGGGGTAGCTGAAAACGATAGGCATACTGCCGACGTCGGTGGATTTGACCCCTGACCCGCAGCGGTCCGCGGGCCGTGGGTCCGGTGGGGGTCAAAATTGAAAGTCTTCAAAAGTGGTCAACTTTGGTATCAAATGAAATCGAATGAAAGCCCTTGGCGAGACGAACAACTTTTGTCATTATGCCACCCACAAACAGTGGCCCCATCGACCTGTGGGTGGGTGCCCCACCCACAGTGGGTCTGGTGTGGGTCAAAAATGAAAGTCTTCAAAAGTGGGCAAGTTTGGTATCAAATGAAAGCCCTTGATGAGACAAACAACTTTCGTCCTTATGCCAGTCACAAAAAGTGGCCCCATCTACCTGTGGGTGGGTGCCCCACCCACAGTGGGTCTGGTGTGGGTCAAAAATGAAAGTCTTCAAAAGTGGGCAAGTTTGGTATCAAATGAAAGCCCTTGATGAGACAAACAACTTTCGTCATTATGCCAGTCACAAAAAGTGGCCCCATCGACGTGTGGGTGGGTGCCCCACCCACAGTGGGTCTGGTGTGGGTCAAAAATGAAAGTCTTCAAAAGTGGGCAAGTTTGGTGTCAAATGAAATCCCTTGATGAGACAAACAACTTTCCTCATTATACCACCCACAAAAAGTGGCCCCATCGACCTGTGGGTTGGGTGCCCTACCCACAGTGGGTCTGGTGTGGGTCAAAAATGAAAGTCTCCAAATGTGGTCATGTTTGGTATCAAATGAAAGCCCTTGATGAGACAAACAACTTTCGTCATTATACCACCCACAAAAGGTGGGGCCCCATCGTGCTATGGGTGGGCCCCCCACCCCCAGTGGGTCCGCTGGGGGTCAAAAATGAAAGTCTCCAAAATGGGTCAAGTTTGGTTAATTTATAATTATATATAATCATATGCCATTAAAAAGTGGTTGCAGTGACACTTCGAGCGGGGTGGGAATTCCGCGAATGTGTATATTGTGTGCTATATCATGGGGGAGCTCGGAGAGCCCCCCATAATATGAGCTATAAAGGCACTTTGCGGATTTGGAAAAGTGCTAATTAGGCGTAACTAATTAACGGGAAGGAATTAAGAGCTAATATTTGCATTTTTGAAATCTCCAGGCCAAGAGCTTTCGAATGATACCAAACTTGCCCGGAAAAATGAACTTTGAAAAAATCTACTTTTTCTTACGGGTTTGAAAGTGGGGTTTTTTTTCTCTGTATTCAGCATGATTTTTTCCAATTTTGTGTTAACTCGATTTTTCGAACGGCCCATAGGAAAAATTTTTCTATACTATTTTTTGATTATCTAGGCAATGATACTTAGCAAGTTTATGTTTTTTTCGAATTTCGATCTGGTTCGATTTTTATAGATGGTCAAAAATGGGAAAAATAGCATTTTTGGACACCTTCAAGCTGAAAAATTTCTAAGTCCGAAAATTTGAAAATAGTCTAAAAACGGGCAAAAACAGCGTTTTTCGGCCTCGGGGTGGTACCCATATACAGTAAATCGGGGTCGCTGAACACGATAAGCATATCGCCGAAGCCGACGGATGTGACCCTCGGGCTGCATGGCGCCCGTGAGTAGCTATAAAATGGGGGTTTGGGGTCAGGTGCAGGCTATTTATAGCTACTACTACCCGAAGGGAGCCCCGCAGGGATAGGAAGTAGGGATAAAGGGATAGGAAGTAGGGATAAAGGGATAGGAAGTAGGGATAAAGGGATAGGAAGTAGGGATGCAGATACAGAAAGTAGGAATTTACTGGCAGCAAGTAGGGATATAGAGTTAGGGAGTAGGGATATAAAGATATAGGGCTAGATTGTAGGATGGGTAGTAGGGATTATGGAGAAATATTAGTGTAGGGATAATCATAGCCGCCCTCTGCATTTTATCATTAGCTTAGCTAATGAAAGGCCTTGGGAACCTTCTTATCGATTGATAAGGTGCATTACGGCTTTTTTATATCTCAAGTTTTCTTGTTTGAGAATTTGGTGCCATTTAGTTTTTTACACACAACACACATCACCCCAAAACACAGACAACTTAATGTACAATATGTACGGTTTTAAACAAAGTTATTTACATTTGTACTATATATATTTCATATTTCGGCTACATTGGCTTTTTTATATCTCAAGCGTTTTTTGACATTTTGGTGCAATTTGTTACATGTTACACACAACATTACATAACCCCAAAACACAGACAACTTAATGTACAATATGTACGGTATTCAAGTTACTACATTTGTACTATATTACAATTACCATAGGCTAGACTACTACAACCGTCACTTAGCAAATAACGTTTATCATCAAAAGCACTAAGGCTAGTTTTATTTTGCATTATACTGTAAATTTCAGCTTCTTCGGCCCTAATAGATTGCATGCAATGCTTATGTTGAGACTGCTCGAATAATGTGTCTTTGTATAATTGATGGATAATTTCTCTGTCAACGAATTTCTTCTTCACACCTTTAGCTCTCTTCTTTTATTTTCCGCTTTAGTCAAGTTTTATATAAATTTTTGATCTCAGTCCAACAAACTCATCTATAATTTTTCCAGCCATCTCGTCTTTCATTTTCCCCATGACCTTCTTATTTGCCAG
>JASAND010004064.1:0-21644 GCA_030248195.1 Trissonchulus latispiculum | reverse complement strand
GATATATAAGATTGTGCGACGAACGACTCGGTTTTAGAAGTCGATAAGTTAGGCTTTTTAAGGCTGGCCGCTGTCGGCTTGGTTAAGGTTGAAGGGACGAGGTTGGGTTTCGACTCAGGACGTAGATTGCGTGACGGGCTGTCGAAACGTCGACGCGATAAGACAGTATAAAGTGCGGTAAAAGAGGCTGAAGGGGCCTGTAGTGTATCGGACTCTGCACGTACTATATATATATATATATATATATATATATATATATATATATATATATATGTATGTATGTATTGTTGTAGTAGGTTGTCCACTGTACGACTTTATTGTCACCCTGTATCAGTAGAGTATAAATCAGTAAATAAAGGCTGGAATTTGGTCAGGTCTTGGGTAGAGTAGTAGTAGGAGCCTAGTAGCATATCTCCCTGGTAATCGGGTTAGTAGCAGACTAGGCCGGTTACAATAGCATAAATCTGGTAAGATTGAGCTCTTTGTTGAGATTTTTACAAGACTAGATAGAGCTGACAGAGAGCTTTTTCATAATTTAATATTTTAATTAATCCTTATTCATCACTGGGTACATAGGTTAACGCGGAGGGATCGGGGGGGGATCCGAGCCCTCCCCCCCACCCGGACCAGGTACAAGCCCTACCGCCAACGGGGACAAGGGGTAACTAACGACACAATGGCCGAGGGGTAGGCAAAAATAGCTGGAAATAATTAGTTTTTACACTAAAATTTCAAAACATTTCTAAAATTTCCGGAATTTTTTAGCAGAACTGTGTAATTTTTCAGGAAAATCTGGCAAAATTTTAAAATTTTTTCTAAACGTTGAAGATTTCTTGCAAATTCTGATAAAAAATTGCAAATTTTAATAAAATTAGCGTTAAATTTTCGAAAAATTTTACAATTTATTCTTGAGGTACAAGCCCCCCTGAAAATTGTTGTTCAAGGTACAAGCCCCCTCAAGATTTTCTTGGGACAAGCCCCCACCCAGGACCCGACCCGATGTTAAAGTATGACTGGGTAGTACGCTTTAAACCTTTAGGAAAAGTGTTTTCTGGCCTCTTGGCGGTCCAAACAGCAACTTGCAAGCAATCAAAACTTGGCTGCAATCAAAACTTATATGCCACACATAATTTGTAAAACCATATGGCTTAATTCTTCACATTATTGCGCTATTCGAAGAATGTCAACGTTTTAGTGACTGCTGCATTTTACGTGACAATCTGAAAACAAAATATGATCTCAAGCATTTCTAAGCATACAAACAATTCATTGCTTTAACACGTTCCCTCCCAGCGACGTAATTTTACGTCTTAAGGGATTTCATCAAAATACACCTCGGACGTAAAATTACGTCCGAACTCAGTGTAAATTATAGTCGCTTCTGAATAAAAGGGTCAAACTTAAGACATGTGCAAGAATTATGTGTAAAATTACGTCCAAGGTGTTGTTTGCTTATCAGATAGATCTCAGATAATTGAAGATATCTGTTTAATTGAAACAGTCACAGCGGCAGTAATTAGGTCAAATTAGCTAATTGCCATGGTTAGGAACCAGGCTCAAAATGTTGTGGGAATGAACGTGTTAATTGCTTGACTCGTTTATTCTTGATTTTTTGCACTTCTCAATTGACGAATTCATTCAATTACCGCTTGAAACAACAAAACAGTTAACGAATGTGCTCTATTTCACCTTTTCACTGCACATGTCAGTCTCCCTAGTTGTCCTCGACAGACTTAGTACTTTATTGTTGACGTATGGCAACGTGTCTAAAACCATAAAAGTAGCATACAGTTAATTTGGTTGTTTAATCGAGCGTCGCCAAAAACATTGCTGACAGCACTCGCGCCCATATGAACGGGATGAGTGGAATCTAGCCCAGCCTGAGTGGAATCTAACTCAGCCTGAGTCACCTCTGGAACAGACAAAACTGCTAGGGCGTCTCAGTTCGAAGGAAGCTAGGCATGAGTTGAGGTAGATTCAGATATCGGATCTGGCTTCCTATTTAAACCCGCTGATCAGAAATAACTGTCCGCCTTTGTCGAACCTGGAAATAAAACAAGAAAGCAAATTAGAATAAGAAATGATAAGCCTTAGCGATTCCTCCAGTGAATCCATGAAATGGTCAACAATGTCTAAACAATGTAAAATATGACTACACTTCCACATCTTTAAATACAAAATGTGCAAACTCATTACAAAAACAATGGTATTGCCGGATGATATTGAGAAAACTGGGGGTACAGGTGTACCGCGGTTACAGGGGGCACAGGACATACTGGGAGTACTGGGTGTATAGGCGGCATGAGGGGAAGACGGAATAAAGGTAGTACTAGGGATGCAGGGAGTATAGGGGCATCGGGAGTATACTGGCTGTACAGGGGCAGTGGGGGTTGAGGGAGTACTAAGTGTGTGTGAGGATTTCAGGAAGTAGGAGGTAAGTCTCAGTCCAATGATTGGGGTTCGAAAACGGGACACTAGACTACTGCAGTGAAAACAAATCTTGAAAACAATACTGGACAGGGCACTGGTACAGCAGCACCGTCCAGCGTCCACAGTCCAGCGTGGTCTCGTTTATCCTTTCCTTCCCTTGTTTAATCATGGACTGCATAGGTACAGAACACTTGTAGGACACTTTCTACCCTGTGTGCCAAATTTATCTCTTTGAAATCTACGATTCCTGTCAGATCTGTAACTCTAAAGTGAACAGTACCTTTCAATGTTTAGCATTTTATGGCTAAAGTTATACTTTATGTGGCTTTATAACAGCTTACTTCTTTTAAATAAGCAGATTAATAATTTAAACTCCATCCGCTTGTCAAAGAATTGTCTTTTATCTTGATTAGTTTAAATTAAGACTTTCTAATAAAAGGACAGCGTTGTGTTTAATTAGTACGTTAGGAGTAGATATTATTGAAACGGGTTTCTGTTTCTTATGTTCTACCAATATGAGCTAATCATTAGTCGCTTTATTGTATGTAACTAGGGATTAACATACATCAGCCAGCAATGTTAATTAACCTAATAGGTTTGTGGTTCTGTTTCAGAATGCAGAGACCGTTTTATTCTATTATTTTATCCGTGTGAATCGAATATCCGTTATAAGTATTTGTAGATCTTTAGTTTGCAGAAAATTTAAATTTCACTTCAGAAACCTTATTGGTATTTCGACCATCCACTGTTAGAGCTGAAACAAGATTTTACAGGCCAAAACTAGCGCTACTGTTTAGAATATCTATTACAATAAAGGTAATTCTATTAATTACTCTACGTTGTAGGCAAATAATTCTTTTTGGTTCCCTTTCAACAAATGGATGTGATGGTGAATCTGAATTTTAAATAATAAATCACTACATATATACAAGGCTAATTCAGATTGTCTGATGAAATATTAGGTCACTTCATGGAAACACCAATCAACTAAATACTACAGTAATTAACTAGATAGCCTGAAAACTAGATATTTCAGTTCTTGGTTCGTAGTTGGGAGTCTCAAACATGGAGTGCGGTCCCAGAAGATCAATCGGAACTCTGAATAAAACCGTCATAGTTGGTGGAAACAACAATCCTCCGTTTCGAATGCCCTGCTTTACGGAATGGAACTGTCCGTTCAAGGGTTCTTCGATAGAAACTATCGAAGTACTGTTGCTGATGATGGGATATTCGATTCTATGGTGTAGAGTTCCGTCGAAAAAAGCCGTCACCGATTCATTGAAGAACGGGTCCATTCATGTTTCGGCTACATTTTTTCCCATTCAGGTATCGGCGGAAATTGAGGGTAACGAACACACCATCGTTTCGCCGACTACTTTCGAAACCAGTTACAGTATTGCCTACAATAAAAAACTGGCCGGCTCGGGTGGAGCTAACTTTACTACCCTCTCTGATTTTGGCTACGAAATCTGGGTCTGTCTAGGTCTGTTTCTGTTTGGCACATTTTTCCTGGATATTGTGCAGGATCTAAAGGCTAGCCACAAAGGAACTGGGACAAAAGTATTGGGAAAATTCATCCTAATTTGTGTGATGTTCTGTCTGTTTGCACTAAATCTGGTCATTGCTCTGTACGCTAACTTTATGGCCATAGAGTCGGCAAAGCTGGACAGCAGTGAAGACCGGCCGTTCAAGGACCCGGTCGACTTGAGCAACATGCTGAAACGCGGCGAGTGTGTTGCCATGATGACCGAGAACAGTAAAACTAGCATGCGACTGGTACGAGAGCAGTACGGAAATGAGAAAAATCCGGCCCTGGAGCTGCTGGATACGATACTGCAGGAACCGCCACTGCCGAGTGTGAAACCGCTGAACCCGGAAGTGCGAACCAATATGTCGGCACTGGCGAAAATGAACGAAATCAAACTGCCCTGTCTGGCAGTTTTCGATACAACGCATATGGCGGTGATCTTTGAACAGTTACCTAATTTTGGGGTAAGCCATTGTGTAATATAGTACATAATATATGGGAGTTTATGCTTTGCTCTGCAAGCTAACGGCTGTCCCCTCCGTAAACTCGTACATACGAGCTGAAGTTTCTACCAGGTACTGATTGCATTTAGAGGTCAGTCGTTTGCTCTGATAACAGAGAGCATGCTTAGTGGCTGCTATTGTATGAGCAAAGGGTTTTGAAGAGTGGCCTCGAACTTAGCCCAAACTGGGACATATTTTTGAAAATTAGAGGCTAATCTGAGGTTAAGTAATCGCTGAAATCACTAACTGAGCATTTTAAAGCAAAGCTGGACACTCCTAATACTATTAAACGCATATCAGCATTTGTTGATTAACTCATAAATTCACAAAATTTCTTTGGAATTTTTTAATACAGCCCAAAAACTTTCTAGACCGCTAATACTCTGTGCACCACGATATGAAAAAAATAATTTGAAGCTTTTTTATTTTGTCTTGCTATGCAGGCAAGAATCACCTTTCTACGGTTTACACCAAATGTTATCTCTTTATAGTATTTTTGAGTGGGAAAAGACCATTCATTCCTTTGAAATTTAATTAATCAGTGTTTCTGCCCAGAACGCTTTGTTTTCCTAATATCGCAGCATTCAATACTATTACTATCATCCTATTAGGTATATACTCTTGTTACTATTAAGCAGCAGCATTTAAAAATACTACTTATTTTAGATATACCATCTGCACGAATGGCTCCCCCTATTCCCGAGAGTTTTCCCCTATCGAAAGGATGTGATCGATCAAGGTCTTCTGTCGGATCTCATGAGCGGGTCCTGGTTTCGACTGATGGAGCTCAAGCTGCGGGTCAACTACCTAAAATCCACATCAAAAATGTCTGAAGATGAAGACGAGGAAGAAAAAGAGGAAGCCGCTCCGCTTACTCTATTTCATTTTATTGGAATATTTTTTATTTTAATCGGAGGTATCATCTTTGCTCTGGCGATCCTCCTACTGGAACTGTTTCTGTCCCGATTTTGTAATGCTGAAAAAATTACGGTATTCTCGGAGCGACTGTAGCGGTCTCAAACTACAAAACTGTAGAAAATTTGTAGAAAGTACAAAGAGTAGAAAGAAGGTTTGTTCACGATGTTCAGTGTGCTCTAAATAGCTATATAAATTGACAACTTGTTATGCTCGCAAAATTCGTCATGTTTATATTGTTAGTAAACTGTTTCAAAATTGCTTTCAAACTTAAAGTTTTAATTATGTCAGATTTTAGTTATATATGCCTGGGTTATCTCTAGTGATAAACTATCTACCTGTTATCTTCATCTCATCTTTTCCCCTTACATAGTATTCTTTGGTCTCTTTGACCATTAAAAGTTGAGAACAATGGGGGGAATTCAACGCAAAAAGTTGATTAAAAGTTAGTTTGGACTGGAACAAAAATTAATCAGTTGTTCTCTCAATATCAATGCAGAATGAGGAGAAAAGTAGTGAGACAAATGGTTTCCATTATTTCTATTAAACTTTAGAGTAGAGGGAAGGAGGCAATACTACAGATATAAATGGTTAGTCTATTATTTGATACAGTTTCTGCGAGATTGTTAAAACCTAACTATAGAAAGCTCTACTGTTAAAGAAAGTATAAGGCTGGGGGATATCGGAGATAATAAAAACTAGTCTCAGGCCCAGGGTCAGGATCAGGATCTGTTTTAAGCTCAGAATCCGATTTGGATCATGAAAAACTGGATCCGATTTAGGGTATGTTTGTACCCTTAGGATCGAGCTAGGAGTAGATCCTCAGTTCAGTACTGTCTTTTCAAGACAGTGTTAGCAGAAATAGTGTGAATGGTTGAAATTATTACTGAAAATTGTATAGAAAATTATTTACGGCGGTGATCGAACTCTACTATATGATAATTTATTTCATTAGTATGTAGTATTATTGTACATTGCACTAGTATGTAGTATAATTGTACATCTCGATTGTTATCTCTTATAATTCCAATGTCCAACATAGTTCTCATTAGCTTTTAGAAATTCTTCGAGCTGTTCAGATGGGACGCATTTGGCCACTTCGCGGCTCGGCCACAAATAATCACATCCCTTCCCATAGGCGCTACAGATTTTCTTCCTCTCTTGCTCGCTGTCGACATACACCGTTTCCACTGCGCATACGGTCCCTTGACTGCAGCTGAGGCTGGGGCAGGGGTCCTCTCCATAGTAGCACCGCTCAGCCAGCTCATGTATTAGACCGTCCCCGTACCATTCGCTGTCCAGCCAGCAGCTCATGCCAGTTGGACAGTGGTTTTGGTTCTGGCAACTTTTACGGTCTACCAGGCTGGTGGTTTGATGAAACACGCCTGGTTTGACCTGACTGTAACCTAATTTGCATATTTTCCCACTGGGAATAACTTGTTTCTGACTGTCACAAGCATCAGCATCGTTGTAACAATAGGCTGCAAACTGAGAGCGCCTAGAGTCACAGGTGAAGTAGTTGTAAATTTTGCAGGACTGAAAACCGGGACACAGTTTTGAGCTTTCTGTCAAAGAACAAGATCGATCTGGTTGCATGCATTTGTGGCCGGGCTTGGAGCAAACGTCTTCCCTATCATCCAAACTTCTTGCTGGAAGCTTACAGACCGTTCCCTGGGGACAAGAACCGTCGCATAGGGGCGATTCTAATGGTGTATTATTGTCAGAAAGAACTACCGACACCAGGCCGAGAGCCAGAAGGATTAATCTGAAAAAGAAATACAAAATACGATACATGAAAATAAAAATACAAACAGTAAATAGTAATAAATAATTTGACAAAGAAAAACGCTGTAGGTATATCAATCAAGTACAAAATAAGCAATAGTGAATAGTATATATAATAATATTTATCTATAATATTATAATACATAAATAGGGAATAGTAACAAAAGGTTATTTGTTGCTGATGCGACTTGCAAAGTTCATTATCGTCAAATGGGCGAACATAAACTTTGCGTTCATAGACAGAGGTGATTAACACTTCAACTTTGAAATTGTAGCAAATGTGTTTTTGTGCTTTATTTGAACTGTGCAATTATGTATGAACTTCATTCATTTTCTTTTTGCTAAACTCTTTCGCCAAACTTTGAAGTTTAATTGATTCTAATTTAATTTAACGTTTAATTTAAGGTAACGTTTTTAGATTGGATGATCATAAGAACAGAACACGCTACGAAAACGCGTTAACTGCAGTTTAGATTATATATACACATATAATTCGCTTAAGGTGCTGGTTCGAGTTCTTGTATTTTTGGGCTCTAAAAGCAGCTTCAAATTTGCTACAATTACTTGATGTAGCCTAGAAAACATTTTAGAAAAGTCGCGGCGTGAAAATCTGAGTCTTGGAGACATTAGCTTTAATCCACCATAACTTGCACTATGGGCACCCTACACGGACGAACTTAAATCATTCGAATCGTCTCACCAAGACCTACAACTTTGCTCTTGAAAGTATACTTTGATTCCTTATGGTTTCTGACATAACAGCAAACATTTATTTTCGAGGTCCAAAACTGACCATTTTTCGATAAATCGAATAAGGCAAGATTTCCACAGCTTCAACAGCGCTCCACAGCTTCAGCATTCTATGTAAGCTTTAAAGTCATATAAAAATTATGGCTGAACTCCAAGAATTGAGCAAATTTCAGTGTTTCAAAGTTTGCTGCAAATACGCGAACTATACGTAACTCTAGGAGCTTTTGGATAAGTACCGGTGGTCGAAGCTATTCGAAGAACTAAATTTTGATGATTCTATTCGGTTCTCAAATATTAGTCAAAAAATCTGAGAGGGATTGTGTTTTGTCGAAGCAGAAGAGTCGTCAATATGATAGACAACATGCCATATTGACAACAAATGTAAACGTTGGCAGCTGCAGCACAACCTCGAAACTTTAGCTGTTTGCGAGTTCTACGCGTTCAACCTCGGGAGCGCGATTTATCTTTGCTCGGCACGAAGCAGGCGCCTTACTTCTTAGTTCAAGTTAAGGCTGCAATGTCAAAATTTAGAAATGCAAAAGGAAATGCTTTTGAGTGAGATGACTTGAATTTTAAAATTTCTACCGTAATAGCAAACAAACAGAGTAGATATTTATAGTGTTCATTCATTACTATTCATAAAAGCGTATATACATACTGTTTCTCTTTCTAAGCACCAAAATCTAGTCTGTGTAGCTTAAATAATCCTAAAAGTAGTTACACTCTCCTGAAAAAAGGACTGTTTTAGACACCCGATCCTGATCCTGATCTTTCGTATTTCAGACGGCCAATCATACCTAATGAGAATCTGCAGAACTCAGTTTCAAAGTTAACGAACCTTGAAAACCATTAACATAAATCTAGCTCCCAGAATTCTTTAAGAATATGTCAACAAACGCCTGCTCACCTTGCCATGAAAATATCTGAAGGCACTCTGAAAAATTCACCGCAAACTTTACACTTGCAAAACCGCGAACTGTTAAAAGTTTGCAAAACAGTCGACTTTTAAAGAGACCAACTGACGTCAGTTTGTACAAAACAAATCTGTCAAATTAAAACACTCCTTTGGTTTAGTAGTTTTTGCTTACTAATTAAACAGGCATGCAACCGACAGTTGTTTTTTGATCCGGTCATGCAATATCTGCACAAATTATTAAGTAACGCCTGCGCAACCGCCCTACTAAATCATTGCATAATTTGAACATAATTGTGGAAATACTGGTTTTATTATTTGACTAAAATGTGAAAAGTTTAACTTATAATTTACTTACTAGATAATTGAAAAGAAAAGTGTCCAGGACGTAGGTCGAACCCCGAGTACGCAGCTCGTTTAATACCGACTTCAAGCTTTCGAGCTTCACGTTTGTCTGAACAACGTTAAGTAAGCCACACTGCTTTCAGCATTCTTGACTAGAAGAATGAAACAAGGGAATCATTCAGAGATTTCTTTTTCTTTTTTTAGTTTGAATCATTCAGAAGAAATTTCTTTTTCTTCTAGTTCTTTTTTAAATTTCATTTCGAGAAAATTGAATATTCTTCATTCAAGCAATCAAATTTCCTTGAACTCACTTGCTCAATTTAATTTGTGCTCATAAAATAATGATTGTATGGTGCCATAGACTAAGGATACATTATTAACTAATTACCATTAATTTGTTTTATTATTTCTGCCCATGTCAAAATAAAAGTCACTTTTTGATGCGTTCTGATCTACCACTTGTTTTTCTTGGAGCTTTTATTTTCATGGGGGTTCTTGGGGTTCTGGGGGTTCTTAATTTTTTGTAGAGATTTGATCTATAACTATGTTTAGTTTCATTTTTTGATGGGGGTTCTGGGGGTTCTTGGGGGTTCTTAACTTTTCGAAGAGATTTGATCCGTAACTACATATATTTAGTTTCAAATTTTTGATTGGGGTTCTGAAATTTTTTCAAGAGATTTGATCCTCCACTGTTCAATTTTAAGTGTTTGCTGGAAGTTCTGTGGGTTCTGGAGTCCAGGTATACCGAAAAGTGTGTGCGTTGCCTGGACTTAGATCTAGGACGAACTTGCTCTTCTTGTCGTCAGCTTTCGATTGATACCCATATTGTAGATATTGAATATAGCATTACACAAATTTCAATCTAAATTTATGAGAAAAGCCAGGAGGACCCCCCCCAGTACACCCCGGTTATATGTTATATATTTGATGATTGAGATGCTTATACACGTATTATAAACATATCATGTCTGAGGAAGTGTCTGTAGCGGGAAAGGATCCGCAACGTAGTCACATACAAATCAAAGTCCTGGATACAAACGCATGAAAACAATTTCAGAACCTCCTTTTTTCTGATGGGGGTTCTAACTTTTATCTTGACATGGGCCATTATTTCTAAAGTATTAAATTATTAGAATAGTTTCAAGACGCGAGGGTCCGCTTAAAAACTTTTATTTTACTTTATCCATTACAAAAAGTAGGTACAATCAGTAAATTATTTTCGTCCATAACTCCAGTGTCCAACATAGTGTTCTCCCCTCCTTTTCGAGGCTTCCGTCTCAGCCACGCACTGTACCACTTCCCTGGACGGTGGAAGTAGGTCACACATCTGTCCGTAGGGTTCGCAAATTTCCTTTCGTTTCTCTTCATCCTCGACATAAACGTTCTCGATTTGACACAGTTTTCCGTCCGGACAGGTGTGATTTTTGCACGGGTCCTGGGGAAAATAGCATCGTTCCGCGAATTCCTGGATCAACCCATCCGCGTACCATTCTGTGTCGAGCCAGCACAGCTGACCGTGCTGCCGACAGTGGTTTTCGGTGCGGCACGGCGTGCGGTCTTTCAGCTGAATGTGCTGCGAATAGGTGCCAGGATTGGTCTCATTATACTGTATAGTACAGTACTGACCGCTAGGAATGTAGTCAAATGCTTCTGTACAGTCGGTGAGACTGTAACAATAGATGGCTCGTTGTGGCTTTCCGAAAACCGGTTTTTCCTCATAGGTGCAGGTGAAAAATTCGTAAATTTTGCATCGTTCCTTGAAATTTCCGCAGTACAGTATCGATTCTGTGATACTGCATTCCCGATCTTCGGGCAAACAGTGGTGCTTCTCCTGCGGACAGTATTCGTAGTTGTTTCTGAATTTGTTGGCATGCAGTTTGCAGATTGTGCCCTGCGGGCATTTCCCATTACACCGGCTGTATTCGACCAACTCGTCACCGCTCACAATTCTACCAGCAAAAGCGATAACTGCGGCAAACCAGAAGAGCATTCTGCAATAAAACAGATCTTAGGTAAAATCTCCTTTTAGATACAAGAAGATACTAATCTGCAAATCTGATTGGCTGTAATGCTCGTTGCCTACTCTAAGGGGGTAGAACTTGACTGCTTCAGACTGTAGCTTCCTCACGAAGGAATAGCACCGACCAGGTGATTGCTTTTAAAGTTGCTAGAATTGTTTGAAGATACATAAGCTTTGCTTTTTCACAAATTTTACGACTGCTTAGCGGCAGAAAAGCCTCCTTTTAAAAGTTTAAAATGAACCTGTACCAAAAATGGTATGTATGCAGAGCCGGTAGGCTACCCATGAAAACCATTGCAAATATTTTAAAAGTTTTAAAAATTAAAATGCAAACAGAACTAAGTCTAGCTATTTTTGATGCTAGAGTGAAACACCAGTCTTTAAGTGCTGGATCGGATACTCTTCTGGTATTGCACCGTTTTGATTGTCGGATTTTTTGCCTTTTCTGCACCTTGACAGTCCACGTGTCAAGATGCAACGTATGAATCTGTAATTAATTTAGAATGTAGTTAGAATGCAGCTAATTTCTGCAGCAAAGACAAAGTATGTATTTTAAGCTCAAAATACGAGTAGAATTGCACGCATCCGGATTTTGGATCAATTTTTTTCGTTAACATTTTTCCGATTTGTATAAAGTTTAATGGATCATCAAATTTGTTTGCATCCGGTAGTCGGAAAAACCATTTTACTTTTACAAAAAAGCATGTTTGTGTCCGCTCTTATAAATTCTAACAGATCACTGCATCATTTTTTGTTTTGAAAGAATCCTTTAGTAAGATTCGTGTCATCTTTAATACCGTGATCTTGCAAGTTAATTGTATCCGGTTGCCGGTAGACGGATAGGATAGACCTTTTTACAAACGGCAAATGCATCCTATGAAAAGTTTGATAAATTGTAAATAAATATGTCAGCCGTATCCGGTTTATATCAGTTGAGCGAACAACCGGTACAACCATTTTGTCGATTCGCAAATTTAATAAATCATGTAAAGTCTTTACTTGTATCCGGCTGTCGACAGACAGTTTTGAAAACTCGAAAGCACGATTTAAACTGGCTAAAAAAGTTGGCTTTTGACAAATATTCCTTATACGAAACTGGTTTCTAGGAGACGATAGCCGATTCTTAAATAATAAATAGCAAACGTCTTTCCTGAATCAGCTCCTGCTCTTGGCCTAGCCGAAGAAGTGGGCTATTAATTGCAAACTGCATAACTGCATAACTGCATAACTGCATAACCGCATATTGCAAACTAATACAGATCATGCCCGTTGCAGGGATGCACTTACTGCAAAAGTGGAACAACTGTCTTGAGGCTGATGCTGAGAAAAGCTTTGAATTTTCTTTTTTTAAATTTTCCCGCAGAATTCAGCACGGGTCGGCTGATGAGAGGTTTCACTAAAGCGGTGGAGTGAAGATCCAGCTGTGCGAAAGTTTTTAATTATCCATGTCAGTTTGCAGAAATTAATCCTTAGCATGAAAGTAGTTCTTATGAAATAATATTCTTCAGCAATGGGCTATAAATAATTTAGCTCATTTTCAAAACCATTAGCAAAATATACTGATAATGGGTTGTAAAACGCACTGTTAGTTAATTACCACTTCAGTTTGGATACGAAGTCCTTCTTGCTTGATGTGATTGTAGTCTTGGTTAGCTCAGTTGGCAGAGCGTCGGAGCGTTAATCCGGAAGTCGTGGGTACGAAACGAATCTCACCCGAGGCCGAATTTTTTTGGGTCTCTCAGGTGCTGAAGTGACAATTTCACTTCTTACTAGAACATTACTATATGACACCGTTCAAAATCTAAGTAAATCTAAACTCTTTAAAAATAATTTTGATATGTACAAGACGATGAATAGAGCCAGCAGCCAGCTTACTGATGTGCAAAAATTTTATGTTACAATAATACAATGAAGTTTGGTAAACCTACATGACTGCAAACTGCGAAAGGTTGTTATGGTGGAGGCAGAATTTGAGAGCGGATTTTACAAACAAGTTACAGGACATTTTAATCTGCCATTTCTGAGTCAAATTTTATGACAAACTCTGTTTGTGTTGAAACTGCAAAAAACAGAAGTTCAAAAAGCAACTTTTGTAGACGCCTGAAATGCTATGAGCATTAGAAAAGCGCAGTGTGCAGGAAAACAAGTTGACTTTGCAATAAAGCAGTGGCATTTATTTTGTTAGTTTTTTCAAATTCGAGGATCTACAGTTTTTGTAGGTGAAGGAAATTGTCAATATGATTTCGAATTCCTCAAAATATAATTCTACTGCCATGATTAAAATTTTAATGTGACTGAGGCCCTATTTCTTTAAAGATTAAACGGATTACATTAAACTTAATCCTCATTAAAGAAACAGCACATCGGATTTAACGGCTAGCTAACTAGGTTAACTTTATCTAGCTGCAGCAAATCTTTGGCTTAAATTTTCAGTACGTGCTTACAGTTATGTGCACAACTAACAGACTTATAAAAAAGCGCAAACAAGTTTAGAAAATGCTCATTGAATCCAGCAGGTATAATTTTGAGAAGGCTCCTTAAGGTGCTGGTTTCCTTTCGGGTATTTTTGACTCCTACGGCTTTAATCCTTTACGCACAGGGCTAAAACTTACGAAATAACCTATTTCCGTGCTCTTTAACATTTTAGGACCAGTCCCGTATTCTTAGGCCAAAAGATAAGAAAGTTTTAGTTTTTGGTCTTAAGCTCCCAGTAGGTAGACAAGACACGGGATTGGTTGGTATGGCTGGAAAGAGGACTTGAAAATGAACATTTTTGCTGTTACAACCTTTGAGCTAGCTCCAGTGGTTAAGTCAGTATAAGCAAAAAACTGTTTTTAGGGTCAAAAAATGGCCATTTTCGAGGAAATCAGTTTTTTCAATATTACTGCCACATGTTAAGGACAAAATTGGCTTAGTTATACTCAATCGATACATCGTCCAGTCCAGATGCACATTTTATGAATGCCTATTAGCCGGAGTTTATTGCGTTCAGCTAGAGATTTAGCCGAAAAACCATTTTGGCAAAACTGCGACTATTTTGTTTTGGAACATGGATTTCTCAAAAACTGCTCAACGGATTCCGGAGATTTTCCGCAGAATCGAAATTCGCACTTCTGCGGAGGGACCTTTTTCTTGGTTTGGGCTAAAACATATTGAGTAGCAAGAAAACTCAATGCGAAGTTGCGAAATTTCGTGTTACTGTGCATTTGGCCGATTTTCTGGACCGTTGAGGGCTGCTGAGCCAAATCCAAAAAAACGTCCCTCGGCCCATACGTCTTTCATATCGTGGCACAAAAAGAACTTTTGGCCGATTCTTCAGTTTTGAGAAATCGATGTTCAAAAACTTTTGGTCTATATTCATCCTGTCAGAAGTCAGCTTGTCAGAAAATTTCTGCTATGTTTTTGCCAATTTTGCCAGTTCTGTAAGCTTATGTGAATGAACAGATAATAAGCTTTAAAACGATGTATAAAGCTCTTTGCAAGTCCCAAAATTGCGAAAGTTATAGTTTTTCAAAAAAATCACCACAAAAGCACTGCACAAAAGGATACCACCACCGTAAGGGGGGGCTACTTGGGTCGAAAATTCGACCCTCACCGATTTGGCTCAAATTGTGCTCATTGATAGTCCCTAGGGCCCTACACAATCCATTGAAATTTGGGATGATTTCGTCCAGGAATAAAAAAGTTACGGCCATTCAAAATTTCCAATTCCTATTGAAAATGGCCTAAAATCGGAACTTTAGATTTTTCGCTTCTGACAACGATAACCTACACAAATCAAAACCGTTTGAAACGTTCTATAGCTCATTTTGGAGATAAATACAATATCTAAAACTTGTCGAAGCGCTTTTTTCGAAATTCGGTTTCTAACTTTTGCAGTAATCGTTTCCGTGAGACAACCCCAAAAATAAGTCAAAATTGACATTTTTCGAAATTTTTGGAACTTTACAAAAATGCACAATATTTACATCAATCGATAGCTTTTTCAATTCTGAAAAACTTTTCTTCTTGGCATAAACGTCTATTTTGCAGCTATTTAAAGTTATCGGTCAAAAACCGTTTGTTCGTGAATTTTCACTTTCTGTGTTTGTGGAGTTGTCTCACAAAAAGGATTGCTACAAAAATTAGAAACCGAATTTCGAAAAACGCGCTTCGACAAGTTTTAGATATTGTATCTAGCTCCAAAATAAGCTATAGAACGTTTCAAACGGTTTTGATTGGAGTAAGTTATCATTGTCAGAAGCGAAAAATCTAAAGTTCCGATTTCAGGCCATTTTCAATAGGAATTGGAAATTTTGAATGGCTGTAACTTTTCTTTCCTGGACGAAATCATCCCAAATTTCAGTGGATTGTGTAGGGCCCTAGGGACTATGAATGAGCACAATTTGAGCCAAATCGGTGAGGGTCGAATTTTCGATCCAAGTAGCCCCCCCCTTAACGGATTAAATTTAATCCTATTTCTTTAATGCGCCAAGGATTACAATTTTAATTTAATACTGTTTTTATTCCCATTTCGGATTAAAAACTCAATGAGTTAATTTTAATCCGACATGTTTAAGCGCTGTTTGTTTAAAGATTAATCCGTTTAATTAGTTTCCAGATTTTCCTACTGGATTTTAATCTTCGTGTAGCTATGCGGATTAAACTGCTTAAAAGTTAACGAATTAAAATTTTAATCGCTGTTTAATGTTTAATGGCGGATTAAACGGATTAAGTTCGATCCCCAGAACCGAAGGAACCGTAGTGTCACGTTTCCTTCTTAATGTATGTTCTTTAATATTTGCATTTTCATGTTTATTTTTACAACCAGTGGGTCCTTCATTATGGATACTTTACAGGGAAAATTTTCTTAATTCAGTAGATTAGACAAAAAGCTCTATCCTAAGCTGCGAAAAAACGTCCTGATGCTTGGTCCATATCATTTTAGTACAGGATTTGTAATGCAATGCATAGTTAGGTTAAATTCTGAGTTCAAGCGTGGTCAGAAGAAAATTTAAAGGATAAAGAAAATATCTAACATTTCAGTAATAGAAATACTTACTTGGTTAGTAGTTGGTAGTTAGATCTGTTTTAGTGAAATATTTTATGCGCAACCACACACTGACAAGCTACAGCATCCGATCTGAACTTTCGCAGAAAACGTTCAAAGGTTTCTACAAAATTACAGCTATTGTGAAAAACTAGCTCAAAAGACTAGAATTACTTTATCCTACGCTTTAGTTCGTAGTATTACTGAAAGATGTTGATATTTTTGTACAGTGGCTGTTCAAACGCTGTTTGAGTTGGTATAGAGGGTATCAAAATTGATGGATCAGGAGGGAGA
Organism: Trissonchulus latispiculum; assembly: GCA_030248195.1. NCBI lineage: Eukaryota > Metazoa > Nematoda > Enoplea > Enoplida > Ironidae > Trissonchulus > Trissonchulus latispiculum. The sequence goes on along the minus strand of JASAND010004064.1, from coordinate 5,132 downwards.
GATCTATGTATGCATAATTTTAAAGAAAAAATATAAAGAAAAGGTAAACTTGAAATAACGTATGAATCAGCCAATTTTCGGAAAACTGTCCAGTTGTAGAATATAGAATGTACCAGTGAACAAAGCCTAAGTCTAAGTAGGCAGAAATTAGCCTGTGAGTGAATAAGTAAATACTTTATGAATGATCAATCTAGAATTGTGGAAGCCTAATTTCGTGGCTTGAAATGACTCATGAGTTTGAACTAATTCAAGATGGCGGAATACAATCAGTTGGGGTTTTTCCGTGGGTAAAGTCTGTCCGTAGTGGGTGGTACTTTATCCTGCCATTTTGTATTGCGTGTGTCATAGTGAATTCCGGCGGTGAATTGCGCCCATTGCTGCCCGTCAGTTTTGATGGCTTTTGAAGTAAATACCCTAATTGTCTAGCATTTTATGAGGATTGAGCGAGCAATCCTAGAGCCCTAAGCTGATAAACAGTAACCCAGTATTTTATTGGATCAGGACATCACACACCTTCGACAACAACTTGCAATCAAACGGTCTGTCCAATCGTGAAGCTAACACCAGGGTTTCATACCCGACACAGTGAAGCTTTAAGATAATTTTGAGCAAATATGACGAAAATTTCCTCTCTTAAGCACAGACTCAACTAATTTGCCTTCGAAATAAGCTGTCACCAATAAGCAGCTGTCAGGAAGAAGCCGGAATCGAAATACTTCACGTTTCGGTTTCAAGTTTCAACCCGGATTGAAACCTTTGATAGGACCGACCCCAGGGGTAACCCGATTCCCTGCCACCGGATTGCAGATGGGATCGATTTTGCCGATCCGATCCCAACACTGTGTCAAAGGGAAAATATAGCAACGGATATAATGTTGTCGTTTTCACTCCATAGAAATATTTAGAAATTGGCCTGCTACTTAGGAAGAAAGATTACTACACATTTTGGAGGGTGAAGAGTGACTAGTATGTCAATCTCGCCCGTAATCTGCAAACAAGTGTGAAAATGCGTTTCACGGAATGAGCAGACTTATCACTAGAATAACCGCTATATATCAATCCTATATCTGTGGGACCTGTGGTAGGGAACTTATTTGATGGCCTGTCACGAAATATCCCTGCCTGTAGTAGCATTCCCATAGTTTGCTCCGGTGTGGGAGCCGGGCCGACATATGTAACGTTGTGTCTCAGATCCACCAATTCCATTGCCTACTATAGTCAATGCCCTTAAAGGCGATGCCTAGGCCACTGTTTTCGTTACCCACTCTACTCCTGTATCCTTATGCCAATACATGATATCTCTAAACGGATCCACAACACCTGACCCCACCTGCAGGCCTACTGCGCAATGCTCCGACGGGCGAACGGCGCACATTCATACATAAATACGCTGCCGCTTAAAGCAACGTCAAATGAGGATTCAGCCGTACTATAATATACGATTATTTGCAACAAGAAAACTGGAAGCTAACTAAATACAACAAAAATTCACTCTGTTAGGCATTGACTAAACTAATTGCAATTTGCTTAAATTTTAACTTGCTAATTTTCTTATTTATCAATCAGCGTTCCTGGCAATATCAGCACGTTCTTGCACCAGTTTATCTTAACTTTAGCTATATAAATTGACACGACTCCTGCATCAAATCCCGCTATGGAATATAGATATCGGAATGGTTGCTTGAAACCCAATATCTTCCAACTAAAATGTTCATAAAGCGCCAATTTTATGCTCAACAGCTCAACAGAAACATTAATGTGATTAAAAACAAACTCTACCTCGAACAAAAGGTAACCTTGAGTCGATCTGTTTTGATACTTAACTACTAAACAAAAGATTGCTTTAGTCCGATTTGGAGTTACATATATTCAAATTTTGTAATAAATTTATGAGGCTTAGTAGAGATGAGCATTTCGGCCCGTCAGCCCGGCCCGGCCCGCGGGCCGGGTCGGGCCGGGCCGACCTCCATTGGTTAGCGGGCCGGGCCGGGCCGGGAAGTTTTTTTAGCTGCGGGCCGAAACGGGCCGGATCAGCTGTATAAAATATTGTAAAATCACTAAAATTAGCTACACATTTACTGATTCTGGTTATTTTATTGCAAAATTTAACATTTCGTAGCATAATTTAGCCTCTCCATCTTGCATTGAAGCCTTTGAAATAATATTGTTAGCAAAATTTTGGAATTTTTCTTTTGGCGGGCCGGGCCGGGCCGAATTTTGGAACGGCCCGGGCCGGGCCGGGCCGGGCCAAAACATTATGCGAGCGGGCCGGGCCGGGCCGGGCGGAGCAACCTTTTGGAGCGGGCCGGGCCGGGCCGGGCCGGGCCGAAAAAATCCGGCCCGTGCTCATCTCTAAGGCTTAGACAGCGATAACTTCTCCTGCAAAAGTAGGTGCAATGCTTTAATTTTCTGAATTACAGCCGAAAAATTCAAGATTTCACCAATAACAAAAAGTAAACTGCAATTATGCCCAAATTTGGTGTCCTGTGTTAGACACAACTGAGGTTTCTTCAAATCGTTATTACAGTTACTAGGAAAGGTTTTTTACAATTTTATTTTATCTATATGTAACGGTATATGCTATAATTGTAACGTTACAAACAAATTAACACAGTCGAGACATACATGGGAAGATTGCCGCTTCCATCAAGCAATCACTGAAATTAGAAAGAGTGCTTCCAGCAACTGGCTTGTTTTGGACGGACAGAACGCTCTAATTTTCAGGTTAATTGCAGCTAGAAATAAAATGTTCATGTGAAAGCACACCAGAAACGCCCTATTACTACTTTAGGCATTTTGGAATTTCTGCAGACTACCAGACAAAGATTCCAGGTTCTGCTGGGAACTCAGCTTTTTGTTTCGCCCATGAATTTTTCGCTTCCCTGATCGCTAAACTAGTTATGCTGTTGAAGTGCTACACTTTAGCCTAATAAGAAAAAATATGAAGCTTGAAGGCAGCCTTCGTGGTCACCACTTTGTTATTGTTGGTTCGGTCATTTCACCATTTGTTAACCGGATAGCATTTGAAAGTAATGGAACATTTCCGACCTATCCAGGCTACAATTTTGTAGCGCAAATGTGATTCTCCAATTGGCTACCCGACAAGTAATTGTCGGAGGATCTGTTGCTCAATAGATAACGGACCTGGCTGTCAGGAACCAGGACGGGGAAGCCTCGCCAAACTATAAAGTTATACAAACACGAATAATAATCCTACCTGCCTAGTCTAACAACTAACCCTAACCTAACCCATAATGGACAAGTCATCAGAAATTATTACGCTGCAGATATAGTGAACATGGATCTGCCAGAGATAACACATATGGATGTTATAAAAGCTATAAGTTCCTTTGATAATAAGATGTCTGTAGGACCGGATTCAATTCCTCCATACGTACTTAAAAAATTAAAGCATGAACTTAGTCCCCTTTTGATGCTTATATATAACGTAAGTTTAATTACTGCCACCCTGCCGCGTGATTGGTTAAACGCAAATGTTGCACCGATTTTTAAAAAGGGTAATAAATCCTCCCCCGAAAATTATAGACCCATTAGTTTAACAAGTCCAGCAGTGAGATCTTTCGAAAAAACTTTGAAGCCAAAATTAATCAACCATCTTAGTAATAATAACATTTTGTCTGTCCATCAACATGGTGGACTCAAAAATCGATCCACACTAACTCAATTGTTAACATGTCTTAACGATTGGACTAGTGTTTTAGATAACAAAATGAATAAAATCATAGTGTATTTAGACATTAAAAAAGCTTTTGATACAATACCACATGAAAAACTACTTCAAAAATTATTCCATGTAGGTATCAGGGGTGACATGCTTATGTGGTTTCGAACGTTTCTTAGTAATAGATCACAGCGTGTCAAAGTAGGTGAACAATTTTCTGATTGGACACCGGTCATAAGTGGTGTCCCTCAAGGCTCGGTTTTAGGACCTATTCTATTTTTGATTTATATAAATGATCTTACTAAATTACTTTTACATTCAACAATTAAAATTTTTGTAGATGATACTAAACTTTTTTTTTAACTGTCAAGGATATGACAGGGGTACAGGCAATACAAAGTGATCTTAATAAAATTGTAGATTGGGCAACTGAGTGTCAGTTACAGTTTTCTGTCCCTAAATGTGTTATATTAACACTTGGTAGCCCGAATTTTCAATTCAATCTTACTATGGATAACACCGTATTGCCCCATGTTACTGCTGTCAAAGACCTTGGCGTTTGGATAACCAATGATTTAAAGTTTCATGAACATGTGAATAAAATTACAATTAAATCCAGACAAATATTAGGCCAAATAATGAGAGCTTTTCACAGCAGGCAGCACGAAATTATGCTTAAGCTCTATGTTACCTTTGTTCGCCCTCATTTAGAATATGCGTCACCAGTTTGGAGCCCACACCAAATTGGTCTTATCGACAAGTTAGAGAGAGTTCAGAAATATTTTACTAGTTCAGTTATCAGGTACCCGTAATCTAAGTTACAAGCAACGGCTAAATCTATTAAAACTACAACCCCTAGAACTACGAAGGATAATAGCTGACCTAAAAGTTACGTACCAAATAATAAACGCTACCATTGATTTAAATTTTAATGAGTTTTTCACCTTTGCACCTATAACTGGACTTCGAAACAACAGAACTTCTAAACTTGTTATTCCTGTTGTCAGATCTAGTCAACGCGCAGCTTTCTTTTCAAGACGAGTTGTTAAAATTTGGAACTCCTTACCTGAAAATGTTGTTAATGCAACTTCTATCGAAACCTTTAGTAAGCACCTTTCTGATATTAATTTAATGAGATTCTGTAAATCAAATTACCTTTAATGACCCAATAAAGCAATGAAGAAGTTAACCTGAAGGGCGGTGTTTCAATGCCTTCTAGAAGGTTCACCGTCCTGCACAAGCACAACCCTACACAGTTTGATTTACATCTCTTCTTTTACGTCGTATATATTTTCTTTCCTTCTTCTTTTTCTTTGTTTGTTTTTCTTCTGTCTTAGATTGCTTGCAATGGCTGGCAAGAACAGATATTGCCATCAAAAATTTTGGAGAAAATTGGACAAACAATCTTCTGAATTACTACTCGAAATTCCTAAATAAATTTCATATATAT
>JASAND010004062.1:0-32007 GCA_030248195.1 Trissonchulus latispiculum | reverse complement strand
CGGGTCTTGTTTTGTCTTTCCGACATTTGGGTGGAGTAACCTCTCAATTCTATTTTTGGGGGACCCAATTTTATTGACAATTTTTGGAATCTCTTTGTTTTGCTGCTTTCACTGTAGTGGCTATTGGTTGTTATCGTTACCGATTGGTAAAAGGTTTGTTATATTATGTAATTTCCAATTTTGTATTTTGGCATAAATTTGCTTAAAGAAAAGTAAACTCGCGGTACTTTTTAGATTGCCGTCGACTTTTGCAGTAGGTTAGGGTAAGCGGATTTGGATTATTCGGACATACGCACACTCACGGACCTTCAACCTTCAGCCTATTTAATAATTTAATTACTGCAACAAGCGTAATTTTTACACCGGGTAATTCTATTTACAATAACGTTTAAGAAAATTAAAATCTACAGAGTTTCGCCTTGAACCATGTTAATACGAGCAACGATTTAAAACATGCTACATTCATCCAACTCAATATTGGAAGCACTCACAGTTTCTTTTGGGTACTCAGCAAATTGTATGTAATGCATGTTTCCATAGATTATCTCCACAAATGCATACATTTGTCTTGAAACAAAGGGTACATACAAGTAAAGCCACAAAAACGTAATTCCTTTAGTTTAACTAAATTTAATACAGGTTTTTCTGTTCTACCGACCCAACATTCCACTTTCTGTTTGTGCCCGCTTGTGCATGTAGGTGCCTTATTACAATCTTTATTTATTTACCAGTTTATTTAAAAAATTTATTACGAAAACCATTTACCTTATCATATGTCGGCAATGATCGATTCCGTCTGTGCTACAGTCCATAGCTTCTACAAGTTCTGGAAAGAGCTAAAACCAGAATACAAATAACATGCTTTACAGCAAGCATTGCCTGCATTCAATTAATTATACGCATGCAGCGTGGAGTATGTGGAAGGAATGTGCAAAGCGCTCTAGCGTCATGCACGAAGAATTCACTCATATGATCTAAATGCAGTGTCGATGCACTGTTGCAGTAGTCTAAAGTACTTGGTGTACTACCAGCTTCGACCGTCAGTTTTGAGGACTAGTAGAGTGTCAAATAACAGGACAGGTGTATCGCAAAAATTTGGACAGAGCAATTAAAATAGCAGGCCTAAGTTTACAAATTTACCAAGAAAGGGTATACTAGGTCTACAGCATCCCACTTACGTGATATAAAAACGGAGACTACTATTCTGCTTCAGCGGAATAGTGATTGATTATGCACAAATGTGTACTTAAGTGCTCTCCTTAGAACGGCCAATATTGCAGACGAGGTGGCCGTCAGTGAGTATAGTACTTGTCTCAGCACAAGATCACAGACCCCAAAGAGACAATATTCCTTAAAGCACCGATTTCTGAACAATGTTCACATAGTAGCCGTCAACATTCTTCAAATTAGTCTATATAAACACCAGTTAAAGAACATTCACACCGAAGCAGCATCTCCCGGCATTTCTGTGCTGAGCGCAGGCTGTTGAACTGAATAGCACAATTTGGCTTCTGACTAATCATTAACGGCGAACAGGAGGAAAATTGTCAGTTTAGCATCAATTTTGCTTATTAAGTAAGGTGTTTATGGCGTTACCTAATGATTGGGTTTGTGTATACACGCTAAACAGCATTAATAAAAGCTTACCACAAAATTTTTGGCCGGCCAAATGGCACTTGTCATTTTAACGTCAAACTGCTCCTCACTAAAAATATTAAAGCGCTGAAATTTGTTGAATGAAATTTGCCATCATTACTAAAGTGGCATTGTTATACTGACAAAACACGTTTTATTCGACATATGGTGGCTACTCCCACAGTCTATTAAAAGCGTAACTCACAAACATATGTCTGGACAGCTCGTTGTGCTTGCCTGCCTGTAAGCATTTCCGGATTGTACCAAACACTGTACTAAATAAAAATAAAGCAACGTAAAACCAATGGAACAAAAATTTATACCTGCGGGGATAAGCTCTAATAAAGGTGATAGTTGACTTACTGCTTCTGACTGACATTCCTGGAAGTCGTGATTACAATATTTCAGTAATTTATAAGTCAAACTAGAAAAACAGCGCTAACACAAATATTCACACGATTTGTGTAAAGATAGAACGAACGAGTACTAACTGGAATTCACAACTTCTATAGACAAAAAATTGCTTGCTCGTCTGAAAGCTGAAAGCTGTAAATGCTAAACTTACATTCATCAAATTGTGTACACCATCGAGAACCCGCAGGCACAGGATACTGTGGATGTCCGCATCCACAAGTGCGAATATAGTACTGTTGCTGAATTGAGTTTTCGCAGCTCTGCAATGATTATCTTATATAATTGTTATGCTTATGTTATTCGAGCAAATCTGTAAAAGTATTTAGCCAAAACAATTTCTGTAAAATCACTATTTAATTACTACTTCAATTCTGAATTATGGATAAATGCAAAAGATCGAAGATATAATTAAATTGCTGCAATGAGACGAACTGTTTGGTGATAGACCTAACAACTTTTACTTCAACCGTGTATGTTCCGTTGTAGAGAGAGCATTCATATCTGACGTTTTTGATTGTTGCTTCCTCACAATCTCCGTACCTGCCACCCAACCGTTTTATGCTACTCTAAAATTAAATGGAATCATAAGGATTGCTTAATATTAAAACTTCAACAGGCAGCTCACGAAATACATTATAGTTGCGTATGTAATTTGAATTTGTCACACACGTAGTAGCTGCTTACAAGCTGGATAGAATATGTAGTCTTAAATCCAACTGGAATAGTAAATCCGTTATTCGTAAGCAGGTCTGGCTGCCTTGGCTCACGTATTAACATCTTCAAACCTGCAGATTCTATATTTGTCATGTACTTGGACTGGTTGACGGATAGAATAAATTGAATTCCTAGAAAATACAAGGCAAAAGTGAAATTGCAGAGTTGTACGAAAAAACATTATCCACATCGATGATAAAACATGATCTATGTCTCACACTGGTCGTAAAAATTCAATCAAAGCGGATTTTCTATATAAAACGTGAGCATTCATCAAATGCAATGTGAAGTCGTTGCACATGAAGACTTGGAAAGCAAAAAGCTATAAAACAGAACAGTTTCTTGTACACAGCGTTATTCTTAATTGTTTTTCTGCTTCTTTCTTTACCTTCATTTGACTTGCTCCCTCTGGACAAATATCTTTCCAGATTGTCAGTTGTAACATTATTAAAAACAAAGCAGTTTCCATATAGAGCATCTGAGAAGTTTTCTATGAATATTCTAAAACCGTAACGACAACGTTGCCCAAAAATCACTTCTTTTTGTTTTGTTTATCCTTCGGTTATGACGCCATGTCAAAAATTGAAGACGTAAGAATATTTTAACCCTTTGGAGGCGTACTTGAAAGGATTGAAACTTAGTAGTTGGATACGTTGGAAGCAGATTTACTGCTTAACTGAAATTCTGAGTTATCTGTTTAGCAGTACGAAGTCGTTATACGTTCACAATAGAAGTCAACAAAAATAGTTGGAAGTGGGACGCAATTCTGTGCCTCGCGGGTACCCAGGATTTGCTGCCCATTCAGCCTACTTATCCCAATTCTTTATAATTTTTGATATATATAAATTTAGAAATATATATATATATATATATATATATATATATATATATATATATATATATATATATATATATATATATATATATATATATATATATATATATATATATATATATATATACATACATACATATATATCAGTACAGCATATCTTATTTCGAGCAAAATTAACGGTTTAAAGTTAGTCTACCGAAGTGCTCTCAACAAAACTTCAAACAAACAAAAAATTATAAGCACTTTAAAATTGTATAAATTTGCAGGAAGAGCAAGTTCAGACACATCTAAATCTGTTAAAATAATTACGCGAACTGAATGCGTGAGCTATTCATTTCGCGTTTTAAATAAGAATGCCGGTACATTTCGGATTTTGAATAAAAAGGTTATTCAAATCACGAAATGTATAATTTCGGGGGTTGAACGTAACATATACACACAATAAATGAGATTAGGCGCTACATTTTCTTAATTCTGCTTTACGTTACCCTGCACATTTTGATAGATCCCTTGTAGAACACCATTTAAATAGCGAATTTACAGTAGTTACGAAAAAAGGAAGATCCTGCGCATTGATACGTTGTGTCAATATGGATAGAACTTCTCTAAATGCAGCGTTCAGTGATGCAGTATCTTTCCGCGATAACTCTTCCTTCTGAAATCAAAGGCATAGTTTACAGAAATTCAGGTCTTGCTTTGACTGAAATTCAATGCTCACCTACGAATGCTGAATAGTTTTCGCTCCACCTCTGCATCAAGTTTTCTGACACTACCTATTTCCTCTTTAGACATTAATTATGAAACTCAATAACAACGTTTCAACTCAAAACATAAAGCCTGTTCAAAAATCTGAGAAGTTTGAGTCTGCGAGATTAATCTACGTTGTATTCACGGAATATTAGAAGAAGCTATTTGTTTTGCAGGTCATCACCACCGATGGTGTGTGATGTCAGAACAAAATCGGAACCTGATCAACTAATGAGTCAAAGGAGAATGTGACAGGATTTCTTGAAAGTTTCATGAACAGGTAGAGCTAAACAAGTCAAAATAAAAAAGGATATATTGAGTATTACAACAAGGCTGCATTGAACCGCTCGAACAAGTAGCAAACTTTAACCAAAAATTGCGTTGTATAAAATAAGTGCTGTAATGTTGCTCTTACATTTTTAATGCCCATTTGTGTAATTAGAAGATTAGCAAATCCATGCAATCCGACTAGAACAAAATGGTGCAACATCTGTGAAAATGCGTTACTTCTTCCATTTTAAATTTTATACATCATAATCGATAATATAATAATCCATCTACCAGCGATCATGCATTATGGGTCTATCACGATAAGGGCGGAACGCGATGCAGCTTAATTAAAAATTCCGCAGGTCTGACCTGCGGAATTCATTAATCACGCAGGTCAGCCCTGCGTAATTAATGAATTCCGCAGGTATGACTTGCGGGATTTAATCAAGCTGGTCAGACTGTAAAAAGTTTAGCAAAATTACACGTTAGACAAAGCAATAAAAGATTAATTTTAACAAGAATTCCGGCGGGATTAATGCATCCCGCAGGTCTGACCTGCAGAATTCATTAATCACGCAGGTCAGCCTTGGTGGTGGTCAGCCACCTATCTTTTATTGCTATGTCTAACGTGTAATTTTGCTAAACGTTTTACAGTCTGACCAGCTTGATTAAATCCCGCAAGTCATACCTGCGGAATTCATTAATTACGCAGGGCTGACCTGCGTGATTAATGAATTCCGCAGGTCAGACCTGCGGAATTCATTAATTAAGCTGCATCGCGTTCCGCCCTTATCGTGATAGACCCATTAGACAAGTTTCAGTTGTTGAAACAAGACGAAGGTTGCGTAAATGTGTAGCTTCTAATCTGAAATGCGCTAACTTCATTACAAGCAAAAGAAATACGGATTGATAGTAATGTAGCACTACCAGCAAATAACAAGTTTTTCAAATATGCTATTTCTGATTTGAGTCAGCTTGTGGTAAACGTAAACATTAACTATGTTTCGAAACGTGGGATACAAAACGATATTTCCACGTTCTTGGTCCAGGAACATCCCTGTATGCATACCACATTTCAGAAACATTTTCTACCTCCTTTGGCCTCTGCGAGGCGTGAAACCTGTACACTAGATTAAATAGGAATGGAAAAATATAAACAAAATTTTAACGCGAGGTTATGTATTTAATAATGCTATGCGATCATCAATGCAAAACATGAATTCTTGTTAAACATACTATTTCCAGGTCCAATATCCGTTTCTCGCATTTCCTGTACTGATGAATTGACATGAACGTATTTTGATTGTGCTGCTTCCGGCTCTGGAACCAGTGTTGTCAGGTTGCGTACAACGTGGGTACGCACAAGAGGTAGAAAATATTTTTCAGCATTGAATTCTGAAATGGTTTCTGATATTGGTGATTGATACAGTGGAAATAAAGCGGTCGTTGAAGACATTAATGGCAGCGTAGGAAATCGTATGCTTATTGCTTTCGCTTGAATAGGAATAAGTGTTAGCAATGATTTGGAGATTGAAGACCACGATGATAATGATAATGAGGAATATGGTGTAGCAGATATAGCGCATGTTGTTGACGGTGACATGTGTTCTGACAGTGAAGATACTGATAATGGTAGCAATGTTGACGAAGAAAATACAGTTGATGTTGATAATGTCACTGCTACTGATGACTGTATGACGACTGATGATGACGTCACTGATAATGACAATGATAAAAATGAAGAGGAGGAGATAAAGGATGAAAACGGTAAGGATGACAGGCCCGATGAAGGCGATGATAACGGATTTGATGGTAATAATAATGATGATGATGGCGCAGATAATGATAATGATGACGATGAAGATAATAATAATAATGACGATGATGATAATGATAAGGATGATTGTAATGATAAATAAGGCAATGATGGTGACTGCGATGATGAAAATGATGGTAATGATGAAGATGATGCTGATGAGGATGATGATGATGCTGATGGTGCCGATGAAGATGGTGGTAATGGTGGTGAAGGTATTAATGATGATGACTGTATTGATGCTGATGACGATTTTGCTGATAGCGATGATGCTGCTAGTGATGATGGTAATGATAATAGTAATGCTGATGACAACGGTGGCGATGTTGATCATGGTGGTGGTAGTGATGATAACGAAGAAGATGATGTTGGTGAAGATGAAGGCAATGCTAATGAAACTAATGATGACGACGAAAATGATGAAGCTGCTGAATATGATGCTGGTGGTGGCGGTGGTGAAAATAATGATGACGACAGAGATAACGATGATGACGCCGATGCAGATGAGGATGGTGATGATGAAGGTACTGATGATGACTGTATTGATGACGATGGCGATGTTGGTGATGGGAATAATGGTATTGGTGATGACGTTGGTGAAGAAGGAGGCAATGTTAATGAAACTAATGATGACAACCGTGATGACGATGATAACGATAATGATGGTGGCAAAGATGGTGCTGATGATGATGATGGTGCTAATGACGGTAATGATGACGATAATGACAATGATGATGATGATACAGATGCAGATGATGGTGATGATGATGACTGTATTGATGGTGATGGCGATGATGCTGCTGGTAATGATAATGGTAATGCTGTTGACAGAGATGGTGATGTTGATCGTGGTAGTGGTAATGATGATAACGATGACGATGATGATGGTGAAGATGAATACAATGTTAATGAAGCTGACGACGACGAAAATGATGAAGCTGCTGAATATGATGCTGGTGGTGGCAGTGGTGAAAATAATGATGACGACAAAACTAATGATGATGACGCCGATGCAGATGAGGATGGTGATGATGAAGGTACTGATGATGACCGTATTGATGACGATAACGATGTTGGTGATGGGAATAATGGTATTGGTGATGCTGCTGGTGATGATGGTAATGATAATGGTAATGATAATGGTAATGCTGATGACAGCGGTAGCGATGTTGATCGTGGTGGTGGTAGTGATGGTAACGATGACGATGATGTTGGTGAAGATGGAGGCAATGTTAATGAAACTAATGATGACAACCGTGTTGACGATGATAACGAAAATGATGATGGCAAAGATGGTGCTGCTGATGATGATGGTGCTAATGATGGTAATGATGACGATAATGACAATGATGATGATGTCGCAGATGCAGATGATGGTAATGATGATGAAGGTGATGATGATGACTGTATTGATGCTGATGACGATAATTCTGATGGCGATGATGCTGCTGGTAATGATAATGGTAATGCTGACGACAGGGATGGTGGTGGTGGTAATGATGATAACGATGACGATGATGATGGTGAAGATGAAAACAATGTTAATGAAGCTGACGACGACGAAAATGATGAAGCTGCTGAATATGATGCTGGTGGTGGCGGTGGTGAAAATAATGATGACGACAAAAATAATGATGATGACGCCGATGCAGATGAGGATGGTGATGATGAAGGTAGTGATGATGACCGTATTGATGACGATGGCGATGTTGGTGTTGGGAATAATGGTATTGGTGATGCTGCTGGTGATGATGGTAATGATAATGGTAATGATAATGGCAATGCTGATGACAGCGGTAGCGATGTTGATCGTGGTGGTGGTAGTGATGGTAACGATGACGATGATGTTGGTGAAGATGGAGGCAATGTTAATGAAACTAATGATGACAACCATGATGACGATGATAACAATAATGATGATGGCAAAGATGGTGCTGCTGATGATGACGGTGCTAATGATGGTAATGATGACGATAATGACAATGATGATGATGTCGCAGATGCAGATGATGGTGATGATGATGACTGTATTGATGCTGATGACGATAATGCTGATGGCGATGATGCTGCTGGTAATGATAATGGTAATGCTGTTGACAGAGATGGTGATGTTGATCGTGGTGGTGCTAATGATGATAACGATGACGATGATGAAGGTGAAGATGATGACAATGTTAATGAAGCTGACGACGACGAAAATGATGAAGCTGCTGAATATGATGCTGGTGGTAGCGGTGGTGAAAATAATGATGATGACAAAAAAAAAGATGATAACGCCGATGCAGATGAGGATGATGATGATGAAGGTACTGATGATGACTGTATTGACGACGATGGCGATGTTGGTGATAGGAATGATGGTATTGATGATGATGGTAGTACTGGAGACGGTGATGATGATGATGATGAAGATAATGATAATGCTGATGACGGTGATGATGGTGCTGATGACGATATTAATGATGATGACTGTATTGAAGCTGTTGAAGATGATGGAAATGGGGATGATGTTACTGATGATGATGATGATTTTAGTATTAATGATGATGGTAATGACGATGATGAGGATAAGGGTAATTCTGTTGATGACAATGATGATGACAGTGGCGATGATGATGATAATACTGACGATGAAGATGATGATGAAGATGGTACTGATGAAGATGATTGTAATGATGATGGCTGCGGTGTTGACGGTGATAATGATGGTAATGCTTGTGACGGCGATGATAATGGCAATGACAATATAGGTAATGCTGACATCTGTGATGCTGGTGTTGATGACGATGACGATGATGATGAAGATAGTTGTAATGCGGATGACTGTGATGATAACGATGACGACGATGGTGATGGTGATGACGGTGCTGATGATGACTTTGATGAGGATAGTAATACTGATGACGACGATGATGATGATAAAGATAATGATAATGCTGTTGACAGTGATGATGGTACTGATGACGATGATGATGGTAATGATAAAGGTAATAATGATGAAGGCAATGATATTAACGGTGATGATGATGAAAATGTCGACCCTGCTGAGTATGCTGCGGGTGATGGTGATGGTGCTGATGACGATGACGATGATGATGAAGATAGTGGTAATGGCAATGACTGTGATGATAACGATGACGACGACTGTGGTGGTGATGATAATGCTAATAATGATGATGAAGGTAATGATGATGAAGATGATGATGATGATGATGATGATGATGATGATGATGATGATGATGATGATATTTTCAATGCCATTGTTGACGTATCTTTGGAAGACATAAAGGGAGAGGCAGAAGAGGAGGAGGAGTAGGAGGAGAAATATGTGTTAGAAGAAATGATGCGGGAGGATGAGGAAGATGACGACAGGGGCAAAACTGTCGGGGATTGAAATTTTGATGATTGTGAGAGGAAAAGTGTTGATGGCATTGACGGCCAAAACAAAACTGTGCTTGATGGCTGTGGAGTTTGTAGTTTTGACGGAAAATTCTCAGATGGATTAGTTGATAATAATTTTTGTGAGGAAACGTTTACTGTTGAAAATATGGATGTTGTCATCGTCGACGCTGAAGACGTGTGGCATGTCTCCAGCCACGCTGGGCCTAAGGCTGTGCTTGATGGCTCCATTACAAATGAATCAGAATAGGGTGTACCTAAACAATTGTACTGTCTACATTAGACCAGGGTTTTCGTTTCGTCAACTTACACCGTTAAATCTAAGAGTAGGAAAGCTAAAGAAAATCGACCAGTTCCAACTTCGAAGGAAACGTCTTCTCGAAGACCTTTTATGAAATTGTTTAACGCGCAAACAAACTGAATATTTTGAGAAAACTGTTAATTTTGTCAAATCTTCGTCAAAGTTTTTAAGTTCTGGTGAATTAAAGCTAATTTCTCAAAAACCCAATTTAACATACTTAACATACACACAAATACATTTTAAAAGCACATATTCAACTCGTATCTCTCGACGGCCGTAAACACGAAATTTTCAGCCCAAATAAAAATTTTACTTTGTTCAACTTTCAGTACTAGGCGCTTCAATTCAAACTTCCAGACGGCCACAGAATAAGCTAGCGCTTTAAATGGTGCCACTGCGCCAACTTTTTGCTACCCTCACAGGCTAATTTTTAATTATGTTATCCGAGATTTGCAAGGAGTTGGCAGTCCTTTGGGGGGAAACCCCCACTTGATGGAGCCAACGGGTGCAAACGATGCGGTGAGAGCAGCGTGGTCACTTCTGCCCCGGCAGTAGATAATGCCTCGGATAATTGCATGCAGCAATTATTTAGTCCCAGCTCTGGGTCCCAACCCGGTGAGATAGGGTCTGGCACTACCCCAACAAACGAAAGCGACTGGGGTGTGGCAGTACGCAAAAAACTCGTATATGCGCTTTTCGGGAGAAAGAATTTTGAGCGCATCCCTTATGTTTTCGACAATGATGTGGCAACTTTGACTAAATTTCAACAGCAAATGTACTTTAAAAGATACGGGCCAGCATTTAAACTGCTGTATCCTTTGTGCAGTGTACTTAACTTAATTAGGTTGATGCCACTAATAAAATTAGCAATAAATCACCAAAATAAGTCTAAGGCTTTCGAATTATGGCATCAAAAATCTTAGACCTTAGACTCAAATTAGGGTTGCTCTCGCAGCCGCGCATTTTGGCTAAAGCGAGAAGCTTCTCAAAGTTAAGAAAAGTGTAGGCAAAATCCAGGTTATGCATATATACATTTTGCCAATTTCGCCATTACAAAAAGCTACTTCTGCTTCATAATAACTTAAAAAGGGTCCCCCAGCTATTGGACAGAGGTATCGAATGATGCAAAAAATGTCTCGGCCTAATATTACTTTCGCCGGTAAAAAATTCTCAGAAACTTCACTTCTTCTGACAATAGTTTTTTAATTATAGACAACCAATATTAATTTCACCAAACGGAATGACACCAAAAAGAATCACCACGATAAGCAACCATATGTAATTGTTGCATATAAATGTTATGAAAATATTTAGTGCATGCTAAAATTGTTCTGTGCTAGAGCCAGAGCAAGCGCTAGAGTGTTGCTATTAATCCAAAATCTACGTGTGCACATCAGCTTGTTAATTGTGTTAAAACAGTTGGTTCTCAATTGGCAGAAGATGTTTCAGCAAATCAAGCTTTGCTTTATTCATTTAGAAGGCTTCTTTTTCATTTCGAAGCTGATACAAGCCAAAATTAGACAAAAATTTACTGTTTGAAGTATTAACTGATATTCAAAAATAGTTACGCTTGCAACGATAGTGTAGAATTAAAGTACTCGTTGAGAGCTTTCAAACGAGGTATAAGCGGCTTTATAACTCCTAAAATTGCGTAAGTTATGAAGCTTTTAAAATGTTCATTTAATGGACACTTTTTCGTTTAAGTCGTTTAAGCCCTAAGTAGTCTGCGGAGTGAAAAACGGTTGCTGGCAAAAAAAATTAATTGTTTTTGGAATGATGAAAGTTACATTAACTGTATCAGCGTTGTCTATGGCACTTTACAACCAACGCTTACGAGTTCGAAGAAAAGTGGTACACGGGTACGCCGATCAGCCACTTCAGTTTTGAGTCGAATCTCACATTTTCCATGCGATATCGTATCAATGATGAATCATGGAAGCAACACAGGACTAAATTCTTTTATGCTGGCAATGAAAGGGACACTGAGCTAATTGGCCAATAACACAGGTTACATGTTCGACTGCCCCTGAATTCGATGCAATGATCGTTTTTGCTGAACATAGATTCTACGGAAAGACTTTGCCCTTTCAGAAAGACGAAGAATTCAATATGAAGCATTTTGGGTATCGGTACAAGCCCTTGCGGATTGTGCAGTGTTTCTGATCTGGTTAAAAGAATCGACAGAAGGCGCAAGCGACAGTCCAGTGGTCACTTTCGGTGGCTCCTATGGAGGAATGCTCGTCGCCTGGTTCAGAATCAAATATCCTGACGTTACTATAGGTGCTTTGGCATCCTCAGCACCAATTTGGCTCTTCCGCGGAATTACTCCATGCTGAGCATTTGCGGAGGGGGCTACGAGAACGTTTGCCAAATCTGGAACTCAATGTGATCAGGTGATCAAAGTCGTGAGGTGCTTTGACGAGCTTGGCCTATGACGCAACATCATGATTACTCGACGGAGTGAATCAACAGATCCCCTCCTGCGCCAGGGGTTATCAGGCGCAGACAAAGTGATCTGTCCAAATGGAAATGGATCAGCTAAGTCACATTACTTTATTAAATTAGGCTTGATTAACTAACAACATTTTTTTAACGCCATGCACAGGTTGATCGGAGGAGAATGTTGATGTACCCTTTGCACATATAGACCACAAACACGAAAGTTGGGATTCTTAGGATCCTTAATCGAACGATAGATCTACACAGACAGTCGTTCGTGCCGGCGCCAGCAGGAGCCGCAGATAGCGATTCAGGGGAAACCTTGAATTCCCCTCTTCCGGCAATTTACCGAGCATGTGCAAGGGGCGGCCGCCTGCTTGGTGAGCGCTGCCACGGGGCCTTCATTACGGTTGAAGTAATGAACGCCTCGACAGCCTTGGAGAACACCTCGGATAATTGCGAATGCAGTTATTCAGTGTCAGCTCCCCACGCCCCAACAGACTTTGAAAACAAGCTGACACTACCCCTAACCGGAATACCAACTGGGGTGAGGTGACCGAAAAAATCTACGGCGCTTAAAAATCACCAATTTTGAACTGCAGTTAAGTGGTCTACTTGAACTACTTAAACTAAGTCGTTTTTATGAAAGCAGTTCCACTTAAGCGACAGTTTGAGTCGCTGAAAGTTTAAGTAGACCTGTATTTGTGAAACGCCACTTTACTTAAAGAAGTTTAAGTAGCTTTTTTGTGAAAGGGGGTTTACTTAAACGACTTAAGTTAAGTCGTTTAAGTAGAAATTGGTTTCACAAAAAACCACTTCGTTTAAGTTAAGCCTTTTAACTACTTTTTGTGAATCGACCCTGAGTTGTTTCCTCTTAATAAAATATGTGCCCTGGTTGAATTTGTATTTTACATCATTTTTGTCTTGTTCTAAGATAAAAATTCTTGTTTTATTTTGACAATGCATGCAGTTTTACGGTGGACTGCACCAACTATTTCTCGTTTAGCCTATGTCGGAGCTAATGACGTTGAAGTTTTATAAACGTTAAAACGGAAAACGGAAGACAAATTTCTATAATCAACCTTAAAAAGAATTCGGGGCATTACCTGTACACTGACACAGCCTTTCAGCATTCGGGGCGGCAAAATCGCACCTACAAAAGACACTTCCAGATTTTGGCAATGCAGACAACACGTACGGTAATCGAATTGTGTTCAAATTTAGTCACTCAATAGTAACTATGTTAACTAACTATTTACTATCAGATAATCAAACCAACAATAATTAAGGTGGTGGTTAATTTTAGAGAGATCAACTCTTACCTATTGTTTCCGATTCAGCTCTTGGAACGAATTTATATCAGCCGACAACTCAAATATAGCCGGGAGATATAGCTTTTTCATTATTCTGAAATTAGTCTTTATTTTGGAGAAATTAGCCAGTAATATGCAGTGCCTGAATTTTGCCTACCACTCCCAACTTTGTCAAACCATAACATTAGCTAGGAAACAGCTTATTGGAGCAAATATAAAGGATTCCAGGTGTGGTATATTCCATGCATTTCGGGTATTTTCGTGAAAATCAACATAAACGGTGAAACAAAATTTACTTTAGCTAATTAGGTAGTTTTCCAATATGGAGTTGGTTGTTTGAAAAAGGAGCGGGGTAGTTGTTAAGTTCATGCTTTTGGGAGTGGTTGGGCCAATTCTTGGGAATATTCGTTGTACGGCAGCTGTAAATCCTTATTTTCTGGTGATTTTATTGTGAGCGTTGTTGCCAATTAATTGTCGTGCTCACTTCTGGAAATTTATGAAAATGTATATTCGAGGCTGACAATTTGGAGTAAAGTATCGTGTTTCTCAAATTCCTATACACTTATGAGACAAACATCATTATCCCCCCTATGTGCCAGGGGTTACTGAGGCTCTGGACGATCAGCAATAACAGATAAGTTGATGGCTAGGACTTAGCAGCTTGTAAGAACAGTTTAAGTTATTTACTGAGCCCTTTCCCTGGTACAGACTGACACTAGGCTTGCTGGTGGAAAAGGTCCCCCGGGTCTTTTGTCAATCTAAATTTGAATATTTAGTAAATAATAATTCCAATCCTATAAAATCGTTCAATCATATTTGTTTAAGGAATAATTACCACAGCAAGATTGTACTAATCTACGCAACACATTAGGCTGATCAGATTGGGAGAATACACCATCTGCATCAATCGGCTGCAAACATGAAACTTTGGATCCTAAGGATCCCTTAACGAAATAAACAATGTTTGCTTTTTAAATGGGCCAGCTGGCACCAGACATTAGCAGTCCCCCCTTCCCATCCATGTCAATTAATTGTCCGAGAGTTAAGGGGTGGCCGCCTTCGGGTGGAGCTGCCGAGGTGCGTTCATCACATTAACGGTGATGGACAAGTCTCCAGCCTTGGTACTCGCCTCGGCTAATTGTGAAGACAATTATTCGGTGTCAGCCAATCACCCTTCCCCAATAGTCAAAATTATTAATTATCGTGGCTGACACTACTCCTAACCGGTGCACATCCAACTGGAGTGGGTCGTATGGAAACAAATAGGCAGCTAAATTACTATGTATGTAACTTCTCGCTAATTTCTTGTTCTCGCTATATTATATAGTTACCTGAATTACGAGTTGGAAGTACTCAGTTCTACTACTTTAAAATGGACACATTTTAGCTAATTCCATAGTAATGAATATTCGTTGATACATTCTATAAGTTTCGTACTAATAGTACGACCAAAAAATGTGTGTTCAAGCTTTAACCGTTTATACCAGATTAACCAATGAAGTAAACCACGACAATGTTTTTATTTTTTTAGAATCCTCGGGAATCGAGATTTCGAAAATTATAAAATATCCAAAATTCAGGGTTTCATTCATGGAAAATTTTTGGTATTTTTGGTATAAAATTTTTGGTATTTTGCCCAATTTGTATAGCTATCAAAATTTAGTTTCAACGATCGAATAAAGCTGGTCCCGCTGCACATTTGTGTACTTCTAAGATTTTCATGAAAATGTACCCAATTTCCGGAATTCCGGGTTTCATAATTTCCGGATTTTAAAAAACATTTTCCAATACCCAAAAGATCGGTATCAGTCGACAGCCCTTATCGGGCTGAACTACCTTTGTAACAGAATGAACTTTTGAAAATGCACTCACTCACACAATCAAAAGCGGATTTTATGGAATTTAATAATTATTTCCAATACCCACAATATGGGTACCATTCGAAAACTCTTGATGAGCTGAACAATTCTTGTAATAAACCAATATCTGAAAAGGCGCCGAATTTGCGGAATCCAGGAAAGTCGAATTTAACTACAGCTAGGAGCTTTTCGTAAATTCCTGGAACTGAGTACATTTTCAAGAGTTCAAAACCTTGAATTCCGGAAATTGTGTGCATTTTCGTGGATAGCTAGCTGGTAAGAATAAAAAGATGCAGTCAAACCAGCTCTATTCCGGCTAATTTCTGCAAGTTGGATCTATTAAAAACTTGCTCATCTCATTATGAGCTTTCAAATGACACTCTTATTGTGGGGTATTGAAGAATGTGGGGTATTGAAGAAATTTTTCAAAACCCGGAAAATCCGGTTTTCGCGAATTCTGTGTAGTGAGGCCATTTTCAAGAGTTCATTCTATTGTATAAGTTGCTCAGCTCGATAACAGCTTTGAAATGGTGCCCATCTTGTGGTTATTGGCGAAAATCATATATATATCCGAAAATTTTGAAAACCCTTAAATTTCCGGAAATTGGGTGCGTTTCTGTGAAAGCCTTGTAAATGTGCAGATGAACCGGCTCTATTCGGTTGTGGGAAAAAATGTGATTGCGACAAAAATAGGACGAAAAATTAAAAGTTTTAGATTTGAAATGAATGAAATCGGACATTCCGGATTTTCCCCGGTTCTCGTATTCTCGAATTCCTTAGGATTCCAAAAAATATGTACATTGTTGGTGTTTGCTCCAAGGGTTAGTCTGCTACAAATGGTTGAAGTTTACACACACATTTTTGGTTATACTCTATGTCAGAGTTCAGTAGATCACTAGATTAGTTCAGCAGATTTAGAGTTATATAACTATAGTACGAGCAAAATATGTGTGTACAAAATTTGACGTTCATAGCAAATTAGCCTTTGGAGTAAACCCCAACAATGTATATATTTTTAGAATTATCAGTAACTTGAGATTTTGAAAATCTGGGAAAATCCGGAATTCCAGGAGGAGCCGTTTAATACAGTACAGAAAAATCTATACGGTATTATACGGAACGTACCGTATAATACGGTACAGAATTGGTCGTACCGTATTATACGGTACGAAATCTTATGTACCCGTAGCAGGCCCATATTTACAGCAAATATTGTCAAAACAAATTCATTTTTCACAAAGCTTTTGCTTATTTGTCAATCTGAGCTAAATCCGTGAAACCTAAGCATTTTTGATGACGTACCAATACCTTAACTTCAGTTATGCCTCTATGAAATGTCAATTTTCTAACTGTCACATCTATTTTTTTCCATAAGCAAGGCTTATCAGAATACTCACTGAGGGCTTAACACCGGATGCTTACAAACGCCATCAGCTAATATTCTTCCTGGGCAGACGTTTGGGCCAGGACAATTGTTTTCGTAACAACTGCATGGACTTCCGGCTGCAGAAAATGTTGCATTTAGAAGTTCTACATGATACTGTCCGCTGAAGTTATCAAGATTTGAAAAGTCACACTCCATTCCGTGATCTCTGCAGGCAGCATTACACTTTTGACTTGCCGCCGAAATGACGTAAAAGTAGTCATTGTATTCCATCACAACGTTTTGATCAGCTTTTCTCTTATCCCTGCTGCCTAGAATTAATTCTTATTAACAATTTAATCTTCAACTGGTCGGCGTCTATGCTATTTTAGCATACAAATGTATGTGTGCATTGTATTGTTCCTAACACTCGACTATTATTGAACATTTAAGATTTTAAGTAGTTTTCCATTACATCATCGTTCAGTCCGGTTTCGCCCAATCAGGCCTGCTTGCTACTTCACTACGACTTCACCTACGTCTCTCTTAAGGTGGTAGTATCGTTCACCGCAACGCTGTAGCCTGAAAAATTTGTAATGGCAACATATGAGGTTGACCTCTTTAAAGCATTAAATAACCAAAAACTTGCATATTCTCAGAAAATGCAGCTTTTATTGTTGGGCGGTAATTCACAATTTTAAAAAATTAAAATGAAATTTTGAACAAGGATTACTTTCGCTTAAATTACGTTAGACTGAAATTTCGTATACGAAGACAAGAATATCTTGCCTAGGGTCATTTTCAGCATTTTAGTTTTACTGTTTAGCATGTCGAAAGAAAACTGCTAAAAACGCACATTGATACCAATTTTCAGAATTCAACAAGCGATATCGCAGTTGTTCTTGATTCAAACGGAAAACTATAAAAAAATGACCCTGCAACAGGTTTTGGTCAATTCGTACCCCAACTTTGAAAACAAATTTAATTTAATTTAAGAAAAATTTATTTCTCGAAGTATAAGGAAAATCTTGTTTAAAATATAAATTTCCTTCAGTATTTAACGATCAATTAATTAGTGCTTAGCTAAGTGCTGGCTTGCCATTACAAAGGCGCAGCAGTGATCAAAAAAAATTGTTGATTTCGTTATCGTAAAATAGTAAAACAAACTGGTTGGGGGAGGACGAAAACGGGTGGGGCGGAGATATATGTTTTCATATATGTTTACAGACGCACTTTGGAAATTGCGGTTGGGACGAATAGCGTTATTTTACTTGTACCCCCTTTGTAATTTTACTCCCACGGCACTCTTCATGAATTTCATATGTCTGAACATTGCGATTATGGATTGCTTTAAGTTGCCAGATATCCACATTTTTTGCAGTTTCTAGTCTGGGTTCCGTCTACTTGTATTAATAATGGCTAAAAATCGAAAACCAGCTAAAAATGAAAAAGTCAGCAATCAGCATAACAATTTTTGTCAAATATATAAGAAATTTTTGGTCAAAAAAATTTTTTGTACACGAGTTTTGTCAGTACGATTGGGAACACTAGTATGGACCTTAAGCGATATTTCAGGTCATTGGGATTATTTGCTATAAAGTTAGCTTTCAAAAAACGGTAAACGATACCAGCACCTTAAGAATGTGGCTTTAATTTACATCTTCCTGTGTAGAATCTTTGGCTGTGAAAAACAGAAATTACTTTTAACAATATGCAAATTAATTTTTCTGCTTTGTATGACCTGTGTATCTTTATAGGAACTGTTAGTCCTCAATACGTCTCAAAATTGCCTCCACTTTCTCCTCGGATGATTATCATCTCCACTGGAGGATGATGGGCATTCCTTAATTGAACCGATTGCTGTTTGGTTCAGTATCTTGCAGATTATTTGTAAAATAAAATCCCGTCATTTTATTTCCTTTACAATGTTCAGTACGTAGATTTTGAGATTCTTTAATGCTTCCCACTGATTAAACTAGCCTACAGTATTTTTAAGAGTCTTTATAAATGTAACTAATTGATTCCCGGAATAAATAGTAGAAAAGCATCCAACGTTTATTTTGAGAATGATTATATTTTTAAAGTTGTGATAACATTAAAATGTTGAATGTTTCGCTTTGCTTTGTTTTGCTAAGATCTGTGCAAGCAAAGATACCAAGTTCTGCCCATTTTAAATCATGCCCTGAACAAGTAGCCTTTCAAGTTATTATAGAAGTAAACTATTTTGCATAAGTTTCTGCAAACAATGATTTTCTAAAGCTGACACATTTCGAAGATCTAAAAATAAATTGAAATAGATTTAAAATTTCAAAAAGGTAATAATAAACACCTACCTAGGTCAGAATTGCTAGGCTGGTCACCATTGGAAGCTATGATTTCAGTTAACTCGTCGTAAGCCGTAATCTAAAATAAATTAAATGCATGTGACAAAAACGTGGAAATCAAACTGATGGATCCTGATATTACTTCCTGGAACTAGCTACAATACTGTTCATAGCTTATGTATTTTATAGATTTTTTTACTGCTTTTGTGATTGTATTTACAAAACCACGGTGTCGAAAAGCAAATTATTTTGGCCTTACTAGTGATTTTATGTCGTTGACGTGTTGCAGTTTGTCTTGATCGTATGGGCTGAGGTTGCAAACTGTAACTGCTGGAAATGGTATATTTCCACGGTCTATCTATAAACAGGCACGCGAACACGAATCAGAATCAGACATTAGCGTTAATTCCTACACTGACGGCAGATTCAAAATATGCAGTGATCGTGGAATAAATGCATGATTGCCTGTAGAGCGTGCTTCTTGCAATCTGTTACAAGAGGGCTTTTTATACGCGATTCCATCTTACGGATTCAATTTATGCACTAACTCCGGTTCAGTTAGCTGCTTGAACCAAATTACATTGTGAGTGGCTTCCTGTCTGCAAGAACAAATTCAACTAATCTATCGCAACATTAACATTAATAATAATGATAATGATAATAATAACAGTAGAAATCATCATTTTTGATAATTTGAATAAGTACTGATGATATTGTTGTAAAATATTAGAAATCAAAGAAAGATAGAATTCAGAAATATTTTAATAGCGTATGCCAACATTTCCACAACACCTTTTATTTACAGCTTACTATTTCCGAACTCCACGACTACTCTTGTGCTTGCAAACTTATCCTAGCTTGTACCCTAGATTCTACTATGCTAGTCAGATTCTGCAATAACACTTTTTCAATTAAAGTACATTTTTCTGTTCATTCGGTTCAGTTCATTCATTCAGAACAGTTAACTCAGTTCAGTTCATCAAGTTCATCAGAACAAATAACATAAATTAAGGTTGATAAAGTTAAATTATTTTATTTAATTGGCCACATAATGTTTCACTATTAATCTATCAACTTCCTTTAAACTGCTAATTTCCTTATCGTGATTTAGTTATTTAGTTGCCCTCGTTGAAAATTAACTATTCTAAATCAGAAGTTTGAAGCAATACTCAATAATATGGATAAACAACGACTATTTAAAATTAATTTTTTAACTTATTCTAAAATATTTATTTATGCAAACTTTTGCAGTGGTAGTTCTGAAAACGTAACCAGCGCTGATATCTTTCGTTACCTACCTTTACATTTACGTCCACTTTATACTGCAGAAAAATTGATATGTTATGATAACAGTGGTATCCGCAGACGACAGTTGCAATGGCAACAACTGCGAACCAATAGCATTTTGCGCTGATATTGCGCCACAACAGTATACGATCACATCCATGGATAGAAAAATATGTCTTTCCCACCATATCCGTATCAGTGTTGTCAATTGGAGCGATGCTCTAGTGGTTCCAAATGAGAACTTTCTGCCAGGTACAATGTAATTTATGGTTACAAAATTCACTCTTTTAACAGCTGCATTATCCAGGCTACTCTGTGCCAAACCTGTGACGATAAAAATTTGCTCAAAGGTTTGTCCAACTCAAGTTTTAATGTACCAATCATTATAACTTTTATACTTAGTATAATGACTTGTGGCTGGCTTGAAAAGCATTTGATAGAATTTAGCGAAATACTAAGTGACTGGTTTTCACCATCTGCCATCATTAAAATGAAGCGTATGTTCCAGAGTTCTAGTCTTTGCAAAATCTGAAAGTGGATAAACTTAATAACATTCTGCTCCTAGTGTTGGCCCAACTACATCCAATGACTGTGCTCGTGCTTCCTCTTGAACAAGAAGACTATGTCGTACATTTAACTAGCTGATTAGCGCGAACGAGTTGACTGATACTCCTTGTACAATGTTCACGATACTATCTTTGATAGTCAATGCAACTAGATCTGAAACGCGTAATCTATTGCTAACTGTTAATTTATTGAATCCGGCATTCGTGCCAGTACACCCTCCAAAAGGCCGTACCTTGTAGTAATCTCTGCAACGTTTGAATTTTGAGAGCGATTGCGGCACCGATTCAAATGGTACTAAGGTTTGGTCAAAATCTTTCCAATAGCGCTGTGTACCTTGCAAATAACAAGTAACAATACAACATTGCAAATCCTTTCGTATTTCACATAGCAGGTGAACGCCAGCGTGTGCAAGTGGTACTGTTTGAACTATGGGTATAACTACGCGGTCATAACATATTGTCATAGTTTAGGTGCTCCTATGTACCAATGATTGCATATTACGCAGTAACATTCAAAACCCTAGCATTCAACAGTAAACTGCATTATCGTAAGAATTTATTTCAACGTTTATCCCCAACACAGTTTTTACATCAACGCAAACGTAAGTCCTTTTTGTAAGCTCCTTCATTCTTAGTGAAGAATACAATTATTTCAATTATGCTGACTACTGACATTCCAAGTGTCATATTCATGGTTGACCCCAGTCGGCTAAGCAGTAACGGAATCTAAAATAAATTTTCATTTCAAAGTATTATAACATTAGCAATTATCTTTTCTGTAAAATTAGAATCGATTATGACCGAATCTAAAGAACGGTCATTGTTTGGAGTTGTAGACAACAGTAAACACGCATTCAAATTTTGGGGTAAGTTGGAAGTGTTAACATTAGCTGCTAGCATCTTCAACCCAGGATTTTAAAACCTTAACAACAGCGCATTGAAAGCTCACTACCGATGAACGAGTGTGTCTAGCTTGAGACCGTTAACAAATAGTAAGTGATCCCATTTCGGTTAACTAATCGAAGGCCGATGCGAATGGAAAAAGGTTATAAATCTCTTTCTGCTTACACTAGCTTAAAGTTAGAGGGCTTAAATGTCACTTTCAGTACCATGAATCCTAAAAGCTCTGGTAAAGGTTTCATGCTCGAAAAATTAAAATTTTTAAAACTTCACTTTGTAAAAATTTTAATGGAGAACATTACATTGCCTGGCGGCCAGAGTGTGTTTTGTACCTCAATTTAGTTTCAGTAATCTGATTTCAAATTGTGCCACCGTTCGTTTTTGAAACATTGAACTTCTACACTGACTAAATTTTCTTGCATCTTTCAGAAGTTTTGTAGAGCCTATGGCACCGGCACTCTTAACGGTACGGTCATCCCTTGGGACGATTCCTTTAATCACCGAAGCTGGACTTTCACTTCACAAATATTTGTCCACAAACAAATGCGTGCTTCACGCACATGCTAGAGATAGCAAATTCCTTCACATAAGTCAGAAACGTGGTAAACGGTTTCTGGTTTCAGACGATTGATCTTTCACTTTAAGCTCAGCAAACTACTAAAGGTCCAAAGTAGTTTTCTTTTGTTACTAACATTTACAAGTTGTTCTTCATCGTGAATCAATCCAAATGAAAACAAACTTTATTAAGGAGACAATCCAAGTTCAACATCACGAGTCTGAAATTGCGAACCAGACTAACAAAAATCAAATCTATAAGAATTTCTGAATGTAACTTAACGGCTATTTACAGTTTTCTTTGGAGCCTCGTAGAACGTTATGTAATCCATATTCCCATAGAGTACTTCCACAAATGCATACATTCGTCTAAAAACAAACTGTACATTACTAATTATATCTGCTTATTTCCATGACCTCAGAGTTATTTAGCTATATTCGGTGCTGGCAATAGTTATAATATAGATAATATAACCCGCTACTTAACAAAAATACCGTATCATATGTCGACAATGAACAATGGCATCTTTATCACAGTTCACAGATCCTGTAAGTTCTGGCAAAAGCTAAAACGGCATGCAAAATTATTAATCAGAAATATACGGTAATGATGTGTTTTGAATTAAAGTTCGCAAAAGAAACTGCTCTGTGCAGCCTTTACGTGAATAAAACACACTGTGCTATGCCAATCAATTGGCACAGCTTGCTACGACTCAGTTATTCGCCCGTCAGATTGTTATAAGGAGACAATTTGTATACCAATTTCCTTTGTTGTACAACCTAATCCTGAACTTTTCAGTATTCCAAAGGTCATGTCTTAGCATGTGCTGAGGAAGGAGGGATAGACAATTTATTTAGTATCTTCATGAATGATTAGTTTGACTAAACACGATGAATAAGTGAAATTCGGAACCACGTTGGGTTAATATATGGAACATATTTTAGCCTGCTTACCACAAAACGTTTGGCCGGCCAAATGGCAGTTGTTATTTTAACGTCATACTGTTCCTCACTGAAACATAGAAAAGTTTTTACTAACGGCGAAGTTCCATTATATTTTCTCATTGTTATGTTATGAAAAAAAATAAATGAGCAATGTTAGAAACGTTGCTGTTAGCTTAGAAACTAACTTAGAATACAATGGTGCTGAAGTGGCAATTTCATTTCTTACATTACAAACAATTGTTAGGACAGGGCGATGTATTTGACTTCTTGTAAGCATGACCGCTTTCTACCAGGCACCGAACTAAAATATAATAATCTTCCAAGGTGTGATATTATGCCATAACTTCTAAAACTTTGATTGCCTTCTCTAATGCCGTGTTCAACGATACCGCATCCTTCCGTGACAAGTCTTTTTTCTGAAATGTAATAGAATCTTATTCCAGTACTCTTTGGGAAAACAAGACTTGTTACTTCTTGAGTGCCGGTTTAGGCGATAATTCTTTTTGAAACATCAACACACCCATATTGCTGATCTATAACTTATAATCAAACCGTTCCATAAATTTATTTAATGT
This sequence comes from Trissonchulus latispiculum, assembly GCA_030248195.1. Classification (NCBI taxonomy): domain Eukaryota; kingdom Metazoa; phylum Nematoda; class Enoplea; order Enoplida; family Ironidae; genus Trissonchulus; species Trissonchulus latispiculum. The sequence goes on along the minus strand of JASAND010004062.1, from coordinate 7,750 downwards.
GTATGATAGAACAGTAGGGACATATAGTTGCTTTACCAAACTAAAAGAGGTTTTTTTAGAGATTTTGTAAATTGAAGTAGTTTTTAGGGGAACGTCGGTTAAATTACACGATAACTCTAAACAGCTGTGTTCCTCGTATAGGTTGTAGCACGGGCCAGCGTGCACTCAGTAATTTAAGGCACGAATACTTGTGAAACTCCGAATGCAGGGCACGAGTGCGCGAAGCGCGAATTAATGAGTGCACAATATCGCGTGCTACAACAAATTTGTGATATGGTTTAGTGTTAATTTGAATGCGTTTAGCCACAAGAAATCTGAAACTATGCTAGCGAACGGCAACATTTATGCACCTCGCCCTGGGCCATGTGTTTGTCCGCAGTAAAACGCATTATTCATTTATTGTCACTTCAGTTTGGATACAAACTGCTTCTAGCTTGGTGTGTCTGTAGCCTCGATAGCTCAGTTGGGAGAGCATCGGATCGTTAAACCGGACGTTGTGGGTTTGAGTCCGACTTGAGGACAAAATTTTTCGGTCCTCAGATGCTGAAGTGACAATTTCATTTCTTAAATTCCAACTCCACAGCGTGCATCTCAATACAGGATTACACGAAAGTCAACGTCATGTATGTGTTAGCCAATAACACTTCTCTTGCTGTGCTAAGGTGTAGTAGTTTTCGTTGAACCAAACAGCTTTGAGAACTTCTTAAGTATTTATGTTGGGTGTCGCCAAAAAAGGGGTCGGTCAGGTTCTGCGAATCGTAGCTGGTCACTGAGAGGCAGCTAAAACCAATGAGTGGATACTTTTCTGCCCACGCACTTGTTTTATATTCATGTCAAAATAAATCCAATCGAAAGATGCTTGGGCACAAGATTAGTCGCCCCGCCTTCAACGGAACTTCGAAAAATTATAGTAAACGTTGCCTTTTTATTTAATTGCGATTGCATTACTGGGAACGGTTCTCCTGAGTCCACATTTTTCAAGGCATTCATTTCAAACTTTCAGCAGTGGTAGCTGGTGTTAAATTCTAGCAATATGTAGAATTTGAAGAATCCAATGTTTGGCTTGCGATCTACACTAAGGGGATAAATTTAAATTTTAAAAACGGTGTCATTCATTAACGGCTGAATAAAATTCGCTCAAATTTGGCACAACTGTATAAATTAACCTAACGCAGGGAAATTTTTCTCGATTTATGTAATTTTGAGAAGTTTATTAATGTTCAAAAACTTTGAAAATCAATATTTAACGGAGTATACTGTTTAAGGTGGTGATTCCTTTTGGAGACATCAACTTTGAACCATTATTACTCAAACATTACTTGGAGTTAATAAGCCATGTTTATATCAAAATGCAGCTTAACGTTTGCTCTTTCTAATGAATACAAGGAAACTAACTTTAGTTCTTGAAAGTTATTTTACTGCATTTTCGAAGTAATTTCCAGATTTTTTGCAGACTAAAGTAAATTTTTTCGTGAGGCATCGGCCACATCGTTCGATTCCACTATCAAATAGCTGGGGACCCTTTTTTAGTTATTATGAAACCGCTCTTCGTTATAAAGAAATTATCTAAAGTGTATGCGCAACCTGGATTTTGCCTACTTTTCCCAACTTTGGCAAGCGACCACTTTAGCTAGAAAGCAGCAATCGGGACAACTAAAAAAGGGTCCCTGGGTATTTTAGTGTAAAACACGTCCAGTAAGTGGCAACCATCTAGCTTGTATAGTAAATGCTCCACAATCGCTGGAAAAAATTTGGTCATGCTTTTGCAAAAACTACATTTTCTATAATAGCAGCGTACGGGGTAGCCGTTAGAAGATTATAATGTCACGGATAATCGGACTCGACGAGACCTTCAAATTGACACCCGTAGTTTAATTTTACGGCTTATGTAGCTCAAGAAATGGCGCATTATTTGATTTCTGCAAAAATGACAAGTTTTCAAAGCCAAAATAGGAAAATCGACTATATCTCACGATAGCGAAAAGCTAGAAAGGTACTTCAAAAAGCAAAAATGTAGAGCTCGACAAGATCTTTCGAATGAATATAATCATAGCTGTACAGCAACTGCCTAACTGTCAAAAATTGACAAAAACCACCCTGAACGGAGACGTCGAATTTTTGAAGCGGGATTGCGCGGAGGGTGTTAGAATGCTAAAAGAACTTATTTTGGAAAGTTTCATCAAATTTCATCTTGATTTGAACCGTCAATCAACAATATGTGCCCAAAAGGAATCACCACCTTAAACAGAACTTAAAAATTGCCCCTGTGCATCTCTCAAATAAACATACATGTAAAATTTGAACAAGTTTGTTTGTGTCATTTATGAGAAAATTAATTAGGGAGATTTCACACTAATCGCTTCTGTTTTGCGCATATATGTAATGAACTGAGTTGGATTAAATAGAAAACTTGATTGATTTGATTCGATCTCGAGAATGGGGTCGTTTGGGTTAGAAGTTCACTTGCACGAAGGTTAGCGCGTTTGCCTAGGTAGACAAACTTATGTACCAGATTCCCGAAAGGTAGTTTGCCCAAATCGGGGATCTCTACGGCCAACCTATTAGGGGTGCTAATGTGAGTTCGTTTAGGTAAAATGGGTTAGGCTCTATCCAATCGCACCTGGAGTATGGATAGGAAGGTTCTGACGCAACAGGTCAAAACTAAGATCAGACTGTTTGTCTTCAACTCTGAGTTCAGATCTGACTTAGATCTGAACAATTAACCTTTATTACTTCTGGGAAGATCTCACCTGGATCTCTTTTCAGCAGCTGAAATGCAGACTACGATTTGCACGCAACAAGATTAATTTATTAACCAAGAATAAGATGATTATAATTAAATGGGACATAACGGTTTCAAGACAATTATTAACTACAATTAGAATTACAATGTTCTAAAGGACACAAATTACTCGATTTACCAGAGTTGCCAGCCCTTGGTTGGTTGGGGAGAGTTATTTTAAAAGGGACGAGAGACTACCAGATTATGGTTAAACCAAGTTAAAATTTGACCGGTTGATAATTACTTTGAGACTAATTATTAGTCCTCTTCTTCAGGTATTATGACTGGGCGCGTTAGGTGTGTTGCGTGTCGTGTGTGTGTTATCCTCAGCACTACTCTCTATTCGTCTTTTACAACCAGTAAACTACAAAACAGCTTCAATATAACAAATAATTGACTAAATTAACAGAGTGTCGGTGATGACAGTTCCGGTCTAGGAGTTTGGGTGATCCCGTCAAGCTACACCTGCAGCTTCACGCGTGTTTGCGGAAGTTTGGATTACTGAACAATACAGGGGTCGGTCTAGGCGGGGTGGTACCGGGAGATGGCTACAAGTATAATTATAAATTAAATTAAAAGGCTTTAAATTAAGTCTCTTCACTAAATCCTCTTCCTCGGATCTGATAATATCCTCTTTTTAGTGGTCTAAACCAGAGACAGGGCAGGAACACCAGTTCCTGAGCAGGATAGGATAGAAATGATCTTCTGACACATTTTTAGGCAAAGTTTAAAGATAAGTTTTATACTGATATCGAAAGTTACTGATATTTTAGGTTAGTAACTACAAATGAACAGTTCAGTTGATTTTGGCGGTTTTCCCAATATAGATCAGGTTGTCGGATCGAGTGTCTCTGCCTCAGACTACTATCTTCAGAATTCCAATCTCAATGTACCTTCTAAAGTACTGAACTATGCCAATGAAAATCGGGCCAATCAATCAATAAATCAGTCGACTGAATCAGGCTACAAATCACAGGCTCCAGACAATCTCAATAGTGTTCCACTGGATCAGGCTCTACTGACAATGATCTGGCAGGACAGGATCTCGGCGAACCTGAATCAAATGGGTTAAAACCCATTAGTTCAGAATACAAGTGCGGGATTCAAACCCAGCAACTATTACTCACTTATAGGGCTTTCTATAGGGGGTCCTTTATTTGCGATTCGTCCGCTCCTTTATCGCAGGATTACTTACGCGGACGAATCGAGGACCACCTGGTAATATCAGCTTATCCTGGGGATCTCCGTGACCCTGGATCATATTAACTACCTAAATTGCATATTACCCTGATATTGAAGTAGGTACTCATTCACACTGTTTGTCACACTCATATCCCTCAGATTCGCAAGTATTCAGCATGCAAACTAACATTTATACACACTCACACCATTTTCCTGCCTAATACAGGAGTTTTAGGACAATTTCACAAGTATTGGCCTCATACACCAGATGAGAACCAACGAATTACCACATATTAAGATAATCCAGTATAACTGACATTTCGGACTATTTAAAATGCTATCTTTAATTAACATAAAGCTTAATGCGATCTGCAACTTGACAGTTATTGGTGGAGTATACTACAACTTATTAAGCCTCGGAATCCCTGGATTATCCCAATATTGCTAACTACATTATCAATAATCATTCACTCGACTGACATTAATACTGATTTGACAATTCTCACAACCCCTATCGTACAAGGGGAGTTTCCGTGAGTTGCCACCACAATTATACAAAAACACTCATTCCGCATACATGCAAATCAGAACATTCTACAACCATTCAACCAAACATCCTTGAAACTCGGTTAATTTCGGAACCTCACGCTCCATGAGGAGTTTACCCGAATAACCATCTTAGGTACGTTTTAGGGACACATTCACATCTAAGTTTTGTAACACATTCACACTTCGGTCTTGCAAAACATTCACACTTCAGACTTACAAATCAGATTTACAAATCATTCATATTTCAAACTCACACAACATTCACATTTCAATTATACTAGACAGTCACATTAATAAGTATCTAGCTACTTAGGCTAATTAATGAATTTAAACTTAGGCTCATCTGTGTAAGAGATTTATAAACTTTGAACTTTGTTGTGCGCGAGTTTTATGGCTTTTGCAATTCCTTAGAATTGCTTATAAAAGAAATTTTACTGGAAAAATGTAAGCTTCACAAGTTTGGGAAAAGATTTAACTTGAATTTTGATGAAAGCCAGTGAGTAATAATTGCTAAACAATTATTACTAACAACAAAGAACAGTCAAATAAACTAAATACACAAGTAATTAAAACTACGAAAAGTGAGGAAGCCGGCCATTCCTCTTAAACGACTACTTAATAATTAATTAAATTAAAGATAAAATGACTCATGTTTTAAAACTGACTTTAAAATACCCTATAATTTTTAACGCCTAATGGTTTTAATGCCGACCTAACGCTGAAATAAAAGCATGATACTAGCTGTAGAACTTTTAAGACGTTACGGTGCTTTTACAAAAGCATGGCCGGCAACTCCTAGTTGCCGGCTGTGGGGAATTAATTCTTCTAACTAGCTTATTAATTTCAGAGCCGTAATTAAGGGGCTCTCTAACTCAGAGTCGGGGGCTTGGGGTCCCACTCATAATCCCGTGAAAACTACAAAAAAATAACCCCAAAAGTGACAATTAAAAAGAGAATCTTTTGGCCATAAAGGCCTACTAATTTTAAATGAAAAGGAATTAAAACGCGAAAAGTAAAAGGAGAGAAAAGTGGATACATCTCAAGACCTCCATCGCACAGGAGGGGTTTACATGAGCTGCCCCTGATTTTTGAATTAATTAAATAATAAAATAAAAATGAAATAAAACTGGCCCGGAGGCCCAACATGCTATGGAACTAAAAGAGTGGCCTTGGGCCCAAAAATATGCTTCAGAACAGGGGCTCATTGGCCCAAAACTTCATATGAAATTGGCCATGAAGGCCTCAAAAATACTACATAAAAATAAGGCCGAAAAACACAATATGAAAAATTGGCCAAAGGCCACTATAAAAAATCCCTAAATTTTTATCCTAGGCAGTAAATCTTGAGCCGGGCATAAGAAACCCATAGGCTCCTCAAGTTGGAGTGTTCGTGTGTTATCTCAGCCCTTTTCTGGCCAGTGTGGGCCAGAAAAGTCCTAATGCGTCCTAAGGGGAAGTGTGTGTTACTATATTCCCGTACCACACCTGTGGTCCGAGAAGTAACACACACTGGGGAAGAGGACTAAAAATCCGGCCGCTCTCGGCCACTGCTAAACGAAGACTGAAGAAACTGAAATTTTGGGGACCGAGCTGACAGTTTTGCTGACAGCTCGGTGACAGGTCATTAGCGAACTGGGGGCGGAATTCTCCTTTTATTTTAGCCTAAAGCTTCTAGAAAGTTCTAGAACTTTCTAGAAGCTTGCTATCTTTTCCACAGGGCCTGCAGCGGCTGGTTGAGCCAGCTGGGCCATTAAGGACCAAAATTAATGAGATTTGGAAATTATTGCCCCCTAACTGACCCATTTTTGATGGATTTTGGGTGCTGAAATTCTGCAAAACTTGGCGAAATTTTGGTTAACATGTAAACGTAACCAAAGGGGAAACACTGCAAATTTTTACTCTTATTTCCAACTTTTACGCAATCTACGCAAGTTTTAAAGACTAAAAATGGAAATCTTAATACTCTACGTACCTGTTTAGTTAATTTTTGCAATAATTTTAATTGGGGGAATTTAATTAAGCCCCCTCCGAACTTTACCTATGTGTTAAAATTTGTGTCTTATTTTCCTCTATTGAGGCGAACTTTTGTTGTCCTCCTTTCGCTGGACTAGGCCCAACAAAAGTTCACCTGAGGACAAGCCTCTCGTACGTAGGAAAAGAAGAAGGGACAGCAGTACACCTGACTGCTATGTAGTTTGGGAGGTAGACAACCTCCCAGACAAAGAAAGGAGGAAAGAAAGGAAGGAAGAAAGTTAGTATAAAGGTTTTTTAGAAGTCCACTTTTAGGACTTTCCTTTTCAGTAAAGTAAGATTACGAAACAAAAGCTAATCTTACTAAAACATTTTCGTTTATAACTCACTCAATTTTGGGAGTTAAAACGTGGGGATTGCATTTTTGGAAATGGGGAAAATTTCTCTTTCATATGAGCCTAAGTTGTGTCATCGACCAAAAATTCATTTCTTACGTAATAATTAGCTAATTAACATAAATTAAGCCTAACTAATACAAATTAACATGATTAATAACAAATTAGGGCCCTAGAACATTGTAAAACATGAATTATTGCAACTTAACACACTTAGGTACTTATTACTTTTAATTTCTTCCGTACAACATAATAATGCGATTAATTGGCTAAACCATCTTCTTATTTTAGTTATTAACTGACAGAAATTGCACAGGGAATTTGTTGAAAGGGCGATTCAATTCTTCTTAAGCAAGAATACTACATTCTTTTCATTTTTACTTTTCGCTCTGATTCTTCTGCAGTTATTGGAATTCTAGATCTTCTGATTATTTAACTATAAGGGGAAAGTGACCGCACCCGGGCCACTGAGGGAAAGGACACCTGTCCTTTCACAGACGGAATTTTCTGGGATTTCCCTTGATAATATTATTATGATTATGAGCGCCGCAAATGTAGTGTATCACAATTTGACCCAATCAATGCTAACTAAACTTGGTGGGGGACCTTTCTTTAAGTGTTGATAAGGACATAAACTTAAACTTTTCTTTCCGTAGTGATTGTTAGATGCTTATTTGGGACTGGCAACTCTGATTTCAACAATTATACATTTACAATTAATTATGGCTTGGACACAATATCAAAACTAAAACTTAACATAGGCAAGATCTTTAGATTCCGTTTTATGTAGGAACTTCTTTTGGAGCGATGACCAATTCGAAACTGACTTTTAACCGTTTTTGAACACCAAATTTAAGTTATTTGTAATGAA